>RJWJ010002150.1:0-107898 GCA_004363605.1 Indri indri
ACAGCAACCTCAAACTCCTGGGCTCGAGCAATCCTACTGTCTCAGCCTCCCGAGTAGCTGGGACTACAGGCATGCGCCACCATCCCCGGCTAATTTTTTCTATATATATTTTTAGCTGTCCAATTAATTTCTTTCTATTTTTGGTAGAGACGGGGTCTCGCTCTTGCTCAGGCTGGTCTCGAACTCCTGAGCTCAGGACTATCCGCCCGCCTCGGCCTCCCAGAGTGCTAGGATTACAGGCGTGAGCCACCGCGCCCGGCCAAAAATTGCTTTTAATAGCCTAATGCTCTTACTCAAGGATCCTGGGTTTCCCTTGTCTTAATTTAATAGTTCTTTACATTTTCACATGGGTTAGGGGAAGAGTTTGCATTCTCTTGGGTTAGTTTGTTGATTGTACAAGGTTTGGGTGTGAAAAACGATTGAAGGAGAAATTTTTACTCACACATCAAATATTACTATCTGTTACATGCCATGCACTGTTCCAGGTGCTGGAGACATAGCAGTGAACACAAACCCAGGCAATTCCTAATGTCTTGCGGGTGATGTTCTAAAATTGATGCAGAAAGTTTTTAGTTTGTCTTGCTTCTAAGAAATTCCTTTTGGAGAACGAAGGATTTTTTTTCTCAGTTGCTATTGAAAAAGACATCACAGAAAGACAGCATTCATATGTGGAAGAAATTACCATTAAATGGTTTCATTTTTTTCAGATTTTCTTATTTTTAACAATAAAATAATTATTGACAACAGTGGTTTTAGATTTAGTGACACCTCTGATTAAGCTTTGTTTATTGTTCATAACTTTTGGAGGGCCCTCTGAATGTCTTTATTCCCGAGCTATTCTCAGAATGAATAGTGCAGACTTTGTGAGAGATACGGGTCATAGATCACTGAATTGTAACCTCAAATAGTTGAAAATTTTATTGAAATTTAATTGAATGTCATTTAGTTTTGCTTTAGTTTTAAAAAATATCAGAGAGTATGGGGCTGTTGCCTTATACATTCTATTAAAAAAACAGAGATTAATCTCTTCTAGTTGCTTTTCAGAGACCAAATATGAATAAAAAAGATGAGATTATTAGTCAGGTCCGAGAACATTTGTATAGTAACAGTTCTTATGATACGTTCACTCATTAATATCTTTCTTTTTAACCTTGATTTTCTGACAAGTCTTCTGTGAAACCTCATATATGGTCATATAAATAATTCATTTTTTTTGGTAACTTCCCTACTCATTTCCTTCTTTTTTGCCTTTGTTTCAGTTGTTCTCTGTTTCTGTAATTTCTGTCTTTTTGTGGAAATTCTAAACTTTTTCCTCCCTGAAGCTTTTTTGGATTATATCAGCTGTAAGTGATAATCCTTCCTTCTGAATAATCCCTTTGCTCCTATCATTAATGTTCTTATGATACCCTTCTCACCCTCTCTTAAAGTAATCTGGGCATATTTCTTTAACAATTTCAAAGTTTGGGCCAAATTAAAGAAGAAAAAGAGATGCAGGTGAAAATCAGCTCCCCTGTCAACAAGGCAGAGTCAACTTTCATGTCCTTACTTTGGTGAAAACATCATGTTTCAAGGTCTTGTATTCACTTCTGGAAACTTGAGTTTTTTGTGTCTTATAGTTAATGTGACCCAGGAGACTGGCTCATATTAACACTAAAACTCAGAACAGTATATAAAAGAATGACAGTTCATAGATTTACCCTATAGGAGTCCTATATAGATATTAAAACATTATTCTCTTGTGCAGGGTACCAATGTCCTAATTTTCTGTACTTAGGTTTTAGAATTGTAACCAAAAAATTCCCTGGTAATCACAGAATCAGTGAATAATGATGTCTAAAGTATTGTTTGTTCATGGCTATAGTAGTAAGGCTTCTCAACCTCCCACCTCCCTCTAACTATTTACTTTCTGTCTTTATTCCTGGAGTGTGTTGAACTGACATCTCTTGCCTTTCTAACAGTCTTTTCCTGTGCTTCCTTCCACTCTGATGCTCAACCTCACATTTACATTTTCTTTTGATATGTTGCTGTGCACAGATTTTGCTCCGGGCCATTTACCAGTGTGCATTGATGTTATAATTCAAACTTGTGGCATTTTGGGAGCCACTTATGAATTTAGAACTTCCCTTTTCAGATCATAAATGGGTATGAGTTAAGCACCAGGTTTTATCTCTGTGTTCTCACATGTCTTACCCATATTAGGTACTCAATTAATATCTGTTGAATGAAATAATACACTGTAGAAAAATTTTAGGTTTTTTTTTTAAGCTAAGCTAATATTTGTTGTCCAGTCATTGCTTAAAAACACATTTATTTCTGGAAGAATTGTCAATATTTAAGGGGATCTTTGCTATGCTTCATTAACTGTATTAGTTTTTGTTGATCCAGAATACATACTTTAAGTAGTTGTTTTATACTGGGGGAAAACAGTGAATTTAGCTGTTAAAAAAAGAATGGAAGAAAGGTACATTTGAGTTTGAATAATTTACCTTTCAAATTTTACCTAAGACCTTAAATCTGTATATGCATAGAAAATGCTAAGTGCATTTTTTTCCTTCTTCTAAACTCAAGTGTGAACCTCATTAACCTTGATAGGCTATTTGTATTCATAAGAATTCTAAGCATCCTTGATCAATGATTTCCCTGATTTAATCTCTGCCTCCATCTTCCATCAATTTACTCTTCTTGAAAAATATTTGACTTTTAAATTTAAGGAAGAACTTCAAGAAAGAAAAAAAAAAAACCAAGGTGCTGAACATAATTTAGATTAAGTGTTGAAAGTGATAATTGAGTGACAACTGACATTATTCATTAGCAGAAACTTGGGACTGTAATAACAGAATTTACTTTAAAAAAAAGAGGGTAGTAGAAAAAAGAAATGATAATCAATAATAATTTTTTTTGACAGTACAGTAGAAACAGAAGGAAGGCTGTTTCTTTTACTATACTTTTAGCATAAACTCTTTTAATTCTTGCATTTCTTCTATAAAGCTGGCCACTTTGCTACATGACAATGCCCTCCTCAATATTACTGTTAGTAGTAAGATTAAACCCGTTTAGAGACCTTAATTACTCTAGCTGTAATTTTCTATTCTACTTCTTTTTTTAATCTTAATTTCTTCCTTATCTAAGTGCATGTTGTAAAATAAGGAATCACATGAGTCTTAAGTAATTGTTAACATCCAGATTAGATTCTAAAGAAAACAAAAGTTGGCAGCAAAACTTTGTAGTTAGAGACTAAAGATACTGAACCTAGTAGAGATTAGGTTTGCCTTTGTTATTAACCAAATTCACTCTGGTACTGGGGCAAATTGGTAAGTCCATAAATGCTCTGTACTCTTGAGTTTTTCATAAAGATGACTATTGACAGAGATGTTCTACAAGTAAAAACCCTGTTACTAAACCTTTATACTTCCTAGGAGACTTAGTTTAATTTTCAGATCCTTCATCTGTATGAAAAAATAGGATTTTTAGGAGTTTGGTAGTTTTTCTATTTTCTATAACTCTTTGAGTTGCATGGATATTTCCGTAAAGCCAGAAAGTGGAAGTGGACTGAATATTTTAACTTTCTCCTTAATATATAACTGATATTTATTAAAGTTTATCATTTTAATGTGGCCAATAAAGTAATTTAGAAGTAACAATATTTATTTTCAAGTTCCCTTATTTTCTGAAATCATGGTAATTTCTGCTTCATGTTTTTTACATGTAAATTAAATAGATAGTACTTTGTGATTCTTAGCTTTGTGTGTGTGTACGTGGTGTGCGAGTGTGTATGCGTATTTGAGTATGAGAAAGTAACATAATTTAGGTTTCTCACAAAATATGAAGTATTGATAAATTTTATATTAGGCATAGATTTAATATTTAAAGCAATTACAATGATAAAATATGGCTTTGGGAATAATTAAGGAATTGCTATGGAAAAATAGGTAATACGAAACAAATGCAGTAATATTCTTGCAGTATCTAAGAAACTGATAGTTACTCATTTCTTGACTACCACAAATACCATTAAAAGGGAGCTAGAAGACTTTATAATAAGCAAATTTTAATTGTTCATGCATTATTCCTGTAGTCTTTATAGTTACCTTATCTTTAGAATGATTTTAATTTGATAGCATATCATTTTAAGTAGCAAATTAAATTGGTTTTTAGATGTTTGTTTTCAGGCAGTTTTCTACCAGGGCATAAAAGGAAATGAGATTGTGCTCAGCCTTAAACAATAGCAAAAGTCAACAGGTCCATTATTCTCTTCAAAATGTTAAAATTGTACAAATTATCTCTGTAAATATAAAGCTAAATTAGTCATGTGCACTGAGAAAAACATTGTTTTAGTTTTTAATGAGTAATACATGACTAATACAAGCAAAGGTCAGTGTTAGCAAGTTTTTTCAAACACATTAAATGCAGTTAATTTCTAGTACTTCACTCGGATGAAGAATGTGTTTGTGTCATACAATGTCTTATTTTGGGAGAACCTATAATGATGTTAGTCTATAGTTTGCTCTTCTTTAGAGAAGATTAATAAGGTAAACGTTTAGCAATTTGGATTAAAGGAAGAGGAATAGTTTCTGTTTTTGTTAATGGTGGACCAGCTTTTTGTAGAACAAACCTTGTATTGTGAAAATTTAGAAAGGCTGGCTAAGACATGTATTTTAAAAAAGTGTTTGAAGGCATCAGAGAACTATCTAGGCAGCAAGGACAGGAGGGTTCAAGTATTTTGGGGAGGCAGTTGCAGAGTGGTACTTCCGATATTTGGCATTTTTTCTCCCCTGAAATGTTTTCTGATTCACAAACCGAGCAGAGCTTATGACAAGAGGAAGAACCCTGGTAAACTTCCCATATTTCAGTTGGGATATCCAAAGGGCTAAACCCTAGGAGTCTGGGTTAACTAAAAATATACTTAACTTCTCACAAAGAGTGTAGCTTTGTAGCATAGCTTTGAATCTGCTTTGATATTATCTGTCCCTATCCTAACTTCCCATTGGGAGATACCATTGTCCAGAGCTCTGTATTATTTCTATAATTTGATATACAGTGTCTAACATTCAATCAAACCTTAAAAGGAATATCAGGGAAACATGCCACACTACCAAAAGGCACATGATAAAACAAGAAATAGAAATAGGCATATAGACTTTTCAATGAACTTTCAAATAATGATTATTAACATATATTAAGAAATTAGATCATATGATTATTCTAGCAGAGGACAGGAAATTATGAAAAGAATCAACTAGAAATACTACAACCAAAATATATAATAACTGGAATTAAGAGCTGGGTAGATAGACTTTACCAAAAAAGTAGACATCTTTTCTTATTACTGTAAAGAATTTTATGAGGTTTCCATCCATGTCTGTGTTTAGATTATAATGATTTTTAATATGTGGTTTGGTTTCAGGTTTTATGTTCTATTTTTCCTATCTTCTAATTGGCGATGAGAAAATTTATTCAGTCTTTTATTCAATAAATTCAGGTTAAAAGCATACTAGGCATTTGGTCTGGTGCTAGATTCCAAAGGCATGCAAATGAAATCAGCACAATCCTTGCTCTCAATAAAGTGACAATCATTGAACTCACATTTAGCACTGAAATGTTAGTTCACTAGGAAAGCCAGGCCCTTGCAGCATGGATGGACAGTATTACGGATGGATATGTGTGTCCCCCCGAAATTCATATGTTGAAATCTAATCCCTAATGTGACGGCATTTGTAGATGGAGACTGCGGGATGTAATTAGGTCATGAGGCTGGAGTCCTCATGAATGGGATTAGTGCTGTTACAAGAAGAGGCCAGAGAGCTGTCATGCTCTCTTTCCTGGGTGTATAAAGAAAGTTGACAGTCTGCAACTAACTCAGAAGAGGGCCCTCACCAGAACCCAACTGTGCTACCATTCATATCTTTGACTTCCAGCTTTCAGAACTGTGAGAAATAAATTTTTGTTGTTTATAAGCCACCTAGTCTATAGTACTTTGTTATAGCAGCTTGAACTGACTAAGGCAGGCAGAATGATAGTGAGACTTGAAGTGGCTAATGGGGTTTGGAAAGAGTGGGGGCTCTGAATTTTAAGATACGGGCCAGGTCTCTTCCATTCTTACTGCTCCGACATGGCCCTCGACCTCCAAGGACAGTACAATATTTATAAAAGCAAAGAGTCAGAAGACAAAATAGACAAAGTACGTTCAAATAGAACTTGGTATTTTCTGATTGAAAATCTGAAACAGTGGATTTGTAGTTCACATGTTTAATTATTTTACTGTCATGTCATATTCTCCATTCTCCATTGTTACGTCATATTCTCCATAACAGAACAATTACATCACATTCTCATGTGTGTCTTTCTAGGTTGCGAGAAACTGAGATAACTCAGATGGATGTTTGAGGGAGGCAAGAAACTATCTTGGCAGCTGCCTTGCTGGGCTTCATTGAGCAAACAAATTTCTCCATTTTATCACACTTGACTCTGTCATTATTGAGACTCTTTATTGCAAAGACTGAAAACTTGAGCCACTTCTAGATGGCTGTCTTAGGTACAATCATTAATCCATTGGTTTAGTCATCTATGACCAGGATAGTGGAGTAACAGGGCTCTACTTGCACTCTGTTTTTTTTTTTTTTTTTCGTGGATTCAAATTACTCTTGGATATCAATTACTTTCAGCCTGGAAAACAAGTTTTAGTATTTCTTATAAAGCTCATTTACTAGCAACAACAAATTCTCTCAGTTTTTCTTTTTCTGGGTATGCCTTTATTTCAGCTTCAATTTTGAAAGATAATTTTGCTTTATATAAGACTTCAAGTTGCCTTTCTTTTGCCCTTAGAATATGTCATACCAATACTTCCTAGTCTCCATTCTTTCCCATGAGAAGTCAGATATTAATCTTATTGGGTTCCCTCATACATAATTAGTCACTTTTCTTTTGCTGTTTTCAAGATTTTCTTGTTGTCTTTGTCTTTTAACATTTTGACAATGATACATTTGAGTGTGCATCTCTTTGTATTTATCCTGCTTGGAGTTCATTGAGCTTCTTGGATATGTAGATTAATGTTTTTGTTCAAATTTGGAAAGTTTTTAGCTATTATTTCTTCCCATTTTTTCTGTTCCTTTCCTTTCTTCTGGTGTTCTTATTACATATATGTTGGTATAACACGTTTCTGTGGGGCTATATTCCTTTTTATTTATTTACTTTTCTTTCTCTTCTTCAGATTGCATAATATCCTTTGATTATCTTCAAGTTTGTGGATTCTTTCTTCTGCCAATTCAAATTCACTATTGAGACTTAAAAGTGAATTTTTCATTTCAATTATTATACTTTCCAATTCCAGAATTTTCATTTTTAAAAAACATTTTTTTCTCTTTACTGATATTTCTATTCGATAAGACGTTATTGTCATCCTTTCATTTAAAAAATGATTTTCCTTAGTTCTTTGAACATACTTATAATAGCGGATTTGAAATCTTTGTCTGCTAAATTCAATATCTGGCCCCCCTCAAAGGCTTTTTCTGTTGTCTCCTTTTTTGTTTGCGTAAGTCACACTTTCCTATTTCCTTATAAATCTCATAATTTTTGTTGAAATTGGACATTTTAGATGATATTTGTGTTAACTTTGGATACTGATTCCCTCCCCCACCTTCTGGGATTTTTGTTGTCGTTTGCTTTTTTGTTAGTTTAGTGAATTGGCTAAATAGTTGAGCAAATCCTGTTTTCTCTGCTGTGTGTAGCCGTTGATGTCACTTCTCCATTCCGTGCTTAGTGTCTTTTGCCACCTGGGATGACTGTGGCTTTCACTGGGTTCTCTTTGACTGTGTGTTTTCCTGATCTCCCATTTAGCTTCTGGCTGCTCTAACTCTGCTGTTATCTCATCTGGGTTTTAGCCTCCACCAATTGCTTCCTGATTGTTCCTTTCTTTTTTCTTTTTCTTTTTTTTTTTTTGATAATGCCCTGGGCCATAAATTGCTCTTCAGTCTGACTTAAAGTTGGGCCTCTTTGCAGGGGTAGGGTGTTGCATTTTTGAGGGGAGCGGGGGGCAGGAATTCACACATCCCGAGAGAGCTCTTCTTAGCTGTCTCTACCTGATTTTTCTCTATTAAACTTCTAGCTGATCTGTCATTTCACTTGTTGGTACTAGTGTTATGAAATGACTAGCCTCTTAACTGTTCACTCTTAAGATCTCCATTGTTTTTAACAATGCCTTTAGACATGAATTTCCTCATGCTCTTTTTCACATAAAGTTAGTCCCCTTAAGCAGAGCTGTTGAGCTATTTGTTCATATGCCTGTTCTCTCCCTCTCAGCAGAACCTCTGCACCGGAGCTTGTGGTAGGGGTGATAGCCTGCCTCCCTCCAGAGTGATAACCCTGCTTTGCAAGTGGGATGTTAGGTGGGGATGATAGCCTCTGATCATCTCCACTTGCTCCTTCTTTTGTAGAACCTTCATGGTGTGAGTGAATTGGGGCAGGGGCAATTGGGTCCACTATTCTTGGCCTGCCATACCCTCTGCCCTACAAGTGGGGTTTGGTTGGGGGAAGGGAGCCCCAGTTCTTTGGCTGTATCTTCCTGGAATAGAGCCTCTTCAATACTGAGCTGAGAGCCTGCCCCTCTGTAGGAGAATCTGTAGCCCTAGAGTGAGCTGGGGTGGGGCGAAGCCATTTCTTGGCTATGCCTAGTAGGAGTAGAGCTTCTGTCAACTGAGCTGGGAGGAGGCAGGATGGGAATAGATTGTGGATCAGATGGACTAGACATTCTTACCAAGATTTTATAGATTTTCTTAAATATTTCTCTACTTGTTCTGTGTCCTTAGGACAATTTCTAGATACTTTAAATGGTTTTTATTTTCCAACAATAATTTTTACCAGTTAAGCAGTTGTTTTACTAGGAAGAGGGTCTGCTGAGCTCATTAAACTATCATTCTGGTAGTTCCACTCCCTGAGAGAAATAGTGAACTAGTTATAAGAAAATATCCGTTCTGAATTACAGAGAGACAAAAAGATAGAAAATACAGAGAAGTTTATAAGAGATATATGGGACATAGTGAACAGGTCTGAAGATCAAATATATATGTAATTGGAGTCCTAAAAGCAGAAGAGAGAGTGGGGCAGAAGCAATATTTAAAGAGAAAAGACGTCAATCTACGTATTTTAGAACCTCTGAGAGCCCTAAGCAGGACAAATAAAATGAAAATCACAAGTAAACATATTGTAGTAAAATTAATAAAACCAAAGAGAAAAAAAAGAAAACTCTTAAATGCAGCTAGAGGGAAAAAAATGACACATTGTCTTAAAAGATCAGAATGCAAAGACATTTCAAAGTACTGAGAGAAAATAATTGCTGTCCTAGATCCATACCCAGTGAAGATATAGTTCAAAAGTGATAGCGAAGTAAAGATATTTCTATACAACAAAAACTGATTAATTCAATTTTAGCAGAACCACACTAAGGAAACTACTAAAGAAAATTTTGTCTAGGAGAAACAAAGAACAAAGACGCAACAGGGAATGAACTCCAGTATATGGGGTAAAAATTTGGGAAGAGTCTAAATAAATACTGATTTTTAAAAATAGTAATAATAATGTCTTGCATGTAAAGTATTTATAAAATTAAAATTACATTAATAATACTGCTTAATTTTGAAAGGTGTATATTGAATTAAAGTGTTTTTAAAGTTCTTGATTCTAAGGTGAAGAAAGTTGTAAAATTATAAATTTATATGATAACAAGTCCAGGATGCATATAGTAATCTCTAGAGTAACACTAAAAGAAGAATAATGAATATATAACTGCCAAGCTCATACAAGAGAGAAAATCAAAGAATTTTTAAAAATTAATTACTTCTAAAAGAAAATAGAAAATCTTTTCAACAAAAGATTTCTTAGCTAGAACACCAAAAACAAATCACAAGTAAAAAAAAAATTATCCAATTTATTTTTAAATTATAAACAATGTCTGTGATCAACATTAGGAATGAGAAAGGAGTTCTACCTAGAGATACAAAGGAGATGAAAATTATAAGTAATATCAAGCTATTATAGTAGCTCTATATATTATATAACAAGCTCTAGATTGGCACTGTCCAGTAGCACTTTCAGCAATGATGGAGATGTTTTATATTTGTGCTGTACAATATAGGTTAGCGATATGTACCTAGTGAGTACTTACAATGAAGTCAGTGCTCCTGAATTCTTAACTTTAATTTTTAATTTTGCTTAATTTTAATTTAAATGTAGGTAGAAATTAACAGGTTGCAATGTCATTGGATGATGCGAAATTGGGTTAGGAGACATGTCTTGAATTCTCACTGGCATAGAAAGTACACTGATTTTATTGTGACTGTTTGAATATTGAGTGGGTGTATGGTGGAAATGTTGATGTATTTTATCGAGGGACTGATTAAAGAAACATCCCCCAAAGCCATCTCTTTCTGTGACTACTGGAGTCAAAAAAGGGATTATTATATTTGTTTGAAATGATAATTATTTTTAAAAAACAAAGAAGTAGTCTCATCTCATTTAGCCCTCCTTAGCTTTTGTTTCCTCCTCATGTCTAAAATAGAAAAATTGATTTCCTCCAAGCACACAGGATTATCATGTCATGTAAAATAATGTGTGTGTTCTCTTTGAAATAAACAGTAACACTCCATACTGATGTAAGGCAATAATATTAGGTGTTATGTTACATTTAGTTTCTCTTCTTCAATATTTGTCATATAATTAGGAATAATATATATTTTTAGTTGAACTTTGTAATTTATGTTAGTCCTCTCTGCTGCCACATCAATACAGGTGTATGTCTTTTATAGATACCTGATTTGACCCATTGTATTTTATAGCAAACGTATAGCCAGGTTATACCTCAAGCTACCTCAATCAAAAGCATTCCTAAATACCAATCCGCCTAAAGCAGAACAGTTTTATCCTATTTATAGTCAAATTTTCTTCTCCCAAAGTGCCTACTTTATTAAAACATCAGAGTTGCATAGCTAAAATTATCAGTCTAATAGAGTGTGAGAAAAACTAAGATAACACAAATATACTTTGAGATATGTGTGCTAGGGGCAGAATTTCCCTAGTGTGTTACTGGGGCCGAGATGTTAATTATATGCCCCTCGTGTTTTAAGTAAATACTCCAAAGAAATGTACATTTAAAATCTTCCATGTAGTGACTATCACAGATAATGAAACAGAAGTTAATATTTTATTTCTTCCCAAAGAGATGAATGTATTTAATTAATCAAACATTATTTTTTGTACTTAAGCATAGTATCATGTTTCATTAAAAAGTACAAGTAGTTGTATGAAGCAGATATGTTCTCACAGGATTTGTGGAGAAATAATTATTTTTAATCACAAAGAGTGAGGAACCTATTATTTGGGATTAATGTCCTTTGTGTATCTCTGCCACATTTGGCAAAAAAAAAAGATAATGGATATGTGGTCAAAATTAGAATGATAGAAAAGATAGAAGGTAATATTTTCAAAGGGAGAATATTTGTGACATGATTATTGCTATAGCCCCTGATGATTTATGTCTGCTTCCTTACTCATTAAGAATTTCAATCAATTTTTAAAGATTGTTAATATGTATTTTGCTTGAGCTAAAAAAAATTTCGACTCACAAATTTTAAGTATTTTACTTTCAACCAATCAATACTTTTTAAAAAAGTTTTAAACAGTATGGTCTCAATGAGTGATGGCCTAATTTAGCTTCATGTAGGTATATTTCAGTGTGCCCAGACTTGTTTGATTGATTTGAGTTCTTTTATTCAAAGAGACTTTCCTAAGTTCTCCTGACTGTGGAAAATTGATTAGTTGTCCTCTCAGTATCAGTTCATAAAACACCCAGATTATACTGAAATGAATGAGTTCATCAAGGCATGCAAGAATGTGTCAAACTAATTTCCCAACAGAGGTGAGTGGGCCATGGCTTAATTGAGAATCTGAGAATTTCAGGTGAAATCCTATTAAATCTGTTAGTTCTTCTGTTTATTTAATAAAGGCAAAACTTTATAATATCCCTTAGAGTTTAGCGCAGAAACTAGAACTGCCGTAGGTATTTTAGGCAATAGATGTTTATGATATCATTGGCAGACCTGGCCCTGCCTAAGCTTCTAATAAGGATTGGGAAGCTGCTGCTGCAGAGACCTCTTGCCTAGCATAAAGGGGAAGATTCACTACAGAGCAAAATAAATCATGGCTCTGTGACCTTGCCGGCCAGTAGCAAAGCGCCAGAATTAGCAAGAATATGGTCCCTGCCTCACTTCCACATTCCAAATCTCTCTACATTGCATCTAACTCTAGATCCTAATTCGTACCCCAAACTCTAGCTCCAGCGAGTGCTAAGCAGTCAGTTTTGCAGCCTCCATAAAACAGAAGAGTGTATTAGAGGGAGGCACCAATGGGGGCTGAATGCTATTGGTCATACACAACATTGCCAGTAATCAGGTTTGTTTTTTTTAGTTGAGAAACAGGAGCTTGCCTTGTATTTGTCATAGCCTGTGAACCTAGCCTTATGTCCATAGTTGGCACTCTGTGAATGTTGGTTGAATTCATGTTAATCCCAATATCACATTTACAAATACATATCTGTACCTCAGTAATGGTATATTCAATCTGCAGTTTCTTTGCAGAGATTTTTAAAAAAAGCCTCTTGTCCATCTTAGTTTAGCTAAAACTAAATCATCTCTAAGTGCAATTAACTGGTCACATGGAAACTGTAAAATGTTCCAACATGCTGGAAGAGAGTTTAATTTCAACAAATACAAAAATATGAATACAGTTTGAATATTTTTTCTTGTACTTGAATCAGCCATTTTCCTTGCTGTCTGGGATATTTACATCCCATTTTGGATAGAACATCCCTGTTCTTTTCAGTCAGTGTTTTCATTTTGTCCTTGCTTTAAGTGAGTCATATATTGGGCAGGGATTAGTTTCATCTTTGTTCACAGGGTGAGTATTTGAGATAGTTAATTGAATTATATTTCAAATGCTATACTACTTGAGGCTTGCGTATCGTTTATTAGCTTTAGTGTTACTATTTTGGCCCTTGGAAAGAAGGGGCTTTATAAGCCTATGTTTGAACCATCATTTTTGTTTCAGTGTTAGCATTTTAGAACATTCAGTAAGTTGCTACTTTTCACTGTACTGGGATTCTAGAAACTGTATTGTGAAACAGATCATTCTATTTTGGTTTGTATATTTTTAGATGAGAAATATTGTAATTAAGAATTGTGTTCTCACCAAGGATTTGTAACTAAAACACTTAAAATCAATTTGTCATTAATACAAAGTTATGAAAACTCTTCCTCTCTATAATAATTAAAATTTAAAAATTATTCTTTGTTCTGTAAAATGGGTATAATATAAACACATAATTTTGCCATATGCATATTATTCTAGTATACTAAACAGTATATATGTGTATGTTTATATATAAATATAAATCTACACCTATTGTATCATACATTTGATGTATCTATAACTGTCAAGCTAGCTACATAAATATTAAAATAGTTAATTTTTTGTGTTAAAATTTAGAAGGGGCTTTCTCAGATATTCTGATACTGTTTGGGAAAATTCAACAAGTGACATTTTCTCTTTGGTAACTTTATAGCAGTAAGCAGAGGCTTTACAAATGATTTTATTTCCATTTGGCTTGCTCCTTATGTTGGGACCATACTTTTCAACTGATTCAAACATTGTGAATGAAATTACTTTGAATTCTTACAAAGATTTGTGAATATTTGGGAGTGGTGTCTTGTTGATCAGATTCACGTAGCTTTTCCCTATTCCCCATTGGCTTCTTAAGCCTTTTTTCGTTACCAACACCAGTGTTAAGAGCACTTTGATCTTGCAAGAACACACTGAAAGAAAACAAAGGGCAGGAGTGCTATGCACTCTTAGTGGTGTTGGGAGTTGTTTGAGTTCCAAGATTGACTGGTAGGAAAATTCATTTTTTCCTCTGTTTCTGTCTCTTTTCCCATTCCTCCCTTTCTTTCCCTTCTCTTTCTCTTAAATACTTTCAGTAGCAACTGTTGAATTACCTTTTTTTGCTTCCTTAGTCACCACCTTAATTTTGTTAGCTCAAAATTCTTATATTAAAGAAACACCACTGTTAGAAAACACCATATAATCAGATAAAAGCACTAGGCAGCATAAATTGGGAAGAAAGGCAGGACTTGAAATAAAGAAGAAAGAATTACTCATATACATCATTTTATTAAAAATAATTGTTACATATCTGTCTTCCCTGTTAGGCTGCATGGTTCTCTGGAGCAGTAGAACATAGAACCATTCCATCTTATTCAACTTTGTGTCTCATCAACTAGGATATTGCTGAGTGCAGTAAATGTTTATTGGATTGAATAGAAACATATCTGCATTTTCTGCAGAAAAATTGACAAGTGTTTTTTTTTCTTTTCCAGTCTCTCAAATGCCATAGTTTGTTTCTATCTATGGTAAGCTACCTCCACTGAATTTGATTGCTGAAATTGAATTCAGATGAGAAAAGAATTGGTTCTAAAAGTCCATTCTTGCTTTAAAAGGATGATCTTCAATTGTTTTTAGTGTTCCCGTAGTATTTTAATATCTTAGTGATAGCATAATGTCTTTTGGTGATTAATCTTCCTCAAGCATATATCTGATCTTGTTATTCCCTTGCTGGAAAACCTTTGAACACTTCAACTGGATTTCACCATCCCTTCAACTCAGTTTCTGACTTTACTTTCCAATCTCATTTTAGCCTCCTTGAACCATTATTCGTCATCAACAGCCACTAGTGGTGAAATCTCTTGCCCATGCTTTTTTTAGGTCATGAATACTCATTTCCTTTCCATCAGTGACCAAATCTTTTCTCTTTTTCACGTTTTAGTTTGCCTGTTACCCCTTATTTTATTATCTCTCTTCCTTTCTGAGGGCTTGCTGAGCAGAATTTTTTTTTTCTCTTGAATCTACTAACTTAAATCCTGTTTCTGTTAGCTAAGAGTGATATCCACTTCCCTCCTGCTCAATCACGTTTGCCCCAGTCAGTATTTCTCACGAGTACTTTCCTCAGTGCCTAGCCTAGCGTCTTGAACGTAGAAGGGAATAGGTCGTCTATGCCTGGCTGTGTTAGAACCCAAGTCAACCTTATCCTGTATTTTCCTATCTCAGTTTCAAAAAAGTTTCAGGAACATTTACACATCAGAGATTATATAATTCCTATTCAGGATTTCCTTCTGTCTTTGGAAGGAACATGGCAACTTAGTTATTAAAGAAGTGGTTTGGCTGGTATCCAAGTCATGAACATAGTGAAGTGGAATCAATGTTGGATTGACTCTTGTAGCTAGTCATTTCTCTGCCAAACACTACCTACCTTATCTTGGATTGATCACTCTTCCCGATTTCCTCAATTTCCTCATCTCTAAAATGTAGACACTGGATTATGTCTGTAATTCTAACATTGTCTCTAGTCAAATATAAAAACTTCTCTTTGTTGAGTTCCTAAAATGTGTCAATCACTCTTTGTGTGCTTTATCTAAATGATCTCATGTAGATTATCATTCCTCTGAGAGGCAGGTGTTATTGAGCCCATTTTATAAATGAGATTGCTTTGGTTCACAAAGGGTAGGCAACCTTCTAAGATCATAGGGAGGCAGAGCTGGGATTAGAACACAAATCTGTGTGACTCATGCTCTTTCCAAGATAAGCCACTGTCTCCCTAGAGATGTTACTTTTGAATCATTACAATCTGGCTATTTTCTCGTTTACCCTAACAAATTTCCACAGGAAGTGCATAAATACTGTAGATGAATATGTTTATTTAAAATATACATTATTTAGAGTACTCTGGCTTATTTGGGGCAGATTTTTGATACATGTTTTTAAATTTCAGTGAGGTGTCCAATCTCTTGTGTGCATTGACTGTCAAGTATGAGTAGAGGCTAAATTGTATTCTATTATATTTTAGTTACATCAGTGAAATAATAATCATTGTTGAAGTCACTGTGGTCTTCTTTATGTCCTTTTAAGCCCTCATGGAAAATGTTTTAAATGCAGGCTTAGTAATTCTTATTCATGAATATGAGAAATAGGAAAAAGGTAGGTGGAGAGATTTTTATGTGTTAGAGTTGATATCTTTATTCTGCGAACTTGCTCCATTACTTTCCTACCTTGTCCATTTTTTCTACTTTTGTAATTTCAGGTTAATATCCATTTATAATCAACATATACAAAATTATGATCTTAGATGTGTAATCAGTTAGAGTTGGATTTTATGGTGGACCTTATCTACACTAGTGATTTTTTTTTATAGAACATCGCTTTTCATTTTTTTATCTTCATCTTAATGTCTTATTCATACAAGTAGGCTGTACAGTCTTCTTAGAATTTCAATAGTACCACTGCAGAAATTAGAAAGGGAGCCAATGGTAATCAATGCCAATCAATTTTAAAGGGAGAGAGTTCTTTTCTACTGTCTTCTAAATGCATTGTTTTACAGGTATTATTTGTAGCTAATTGTTTTTTGATTAGGGACTTGTTTAGGACTTATTATCTTCTATTCCTTTCTGTCTATTTGGCCACTATATTACTGGGCAGAAAAGAGTGAATGAAGTAGGCCTGAGACAGCTTTCTCTAGAAGGCCTGCTTGCTTGTAAGGTAGGCCTTTGCCTGGCATCTGAGAACTTGAATGATAAACAGTTGTTGACACTGAGATGACACTTTCCCTAAATGATAATAAGGATAGCTTACTGTGCCTAGACTGTTTATACAAAAACGTAGTTTATGTTCAACATCAACTTTCCATCTGGGAGTCTAGGATTTTGGTAGATACTAGGCAGACGGTGCCCAAGTGCCCAGCCCCTCTTTAAAACCTTGGACACTGAGTCTCTAATGAGCTTTCCCGGGATGCAGCGCTGAAGGAATTGAGCACGTCCCGTGTAACTCCACTGGGAGAGGACCCTTGGAAGTGCCCCTGGTTTCCACTGTACTTCGCCTCATGTGCTTTTCGTTTTGCTAATTTTGCTCTGTATCTTTTCACTTTAATAAATCTTAGCATAGTTATGATTATACTATGCTGGGTCTTGTGACTCCTTTTAGCTATCACCAAATCTGACACCTTCAACACAACTATCCATCACCATTTTTCCCTACTTGAAAGAAAGAGAAAAGAAATGGAATTCACGTGGGTAAAGTTTTAGATTTAGTTGCAGCTTTTATAAACCTTTTGGCAATGTATGGGAATGAATTCTTGATAAAAAGGATGTTTCTGTGTTCTTGGATTATTCTCTTTTTTGACAGTGCTTATATAGTGAGAAATACATCATGGGCTTAATTAAGTCATGTGAAATTTAACCATCCTGCTTCAGTGGCTGAGGTAATTTCACACAATCTAAATATAAAAAATTCTTCAGTGTAGAAGATGTCTGCAGGAATATATAATAATAATAATAATAGGACTGAAAATCATCATAATGGAATAAATAGGAAAAATGCTTTTCATTTAGCATTTCATGTATTAATAGTGCATTCGGAAGATAATATTTACTATTTATGCCTTAAAATTTACTAATTTTATAATTAGTAATTATAAAATTACTAATAGCCTGACAGCATTTAAATATGGATTAATGATGTGTTTTTACATTTGTGTGCTCTCTATATGTCTGTTTATGTATGTCTGAGCATGTGAGCTAGGGACTGTGTCCGTGAGGAATTGTTATGAGAGTTCTATAGTATAATCCTTTGATTGATGTGGGAGAAATGTTTAATACAATCATATTTTTCTGATTGGTTATTTGAGGAAGATGAATTAAAATGCCAAAACAATGGCTGAATAGGATCCTTAGCAGAAAAATATAGAAAGGAATTCTATGATAAATTTTACCTGGAGAAGAATACAGACTGCCAGGAGCGAAGCAGTATACTGAGAGTTTCCAGGCTGAGGGCAGTCAGAGGTGGTGCTGCTCATGCAGCTCAAATTCAAACCTGCTTTCCTGTCAGTAGTGAGAACCACACCCTTTTCTGTTCATTTGCAATCACATACCGAATCAATGACAGTGTCTCCAAATACTATTTTAAGTGAATTGTGTGTACTATGTTAATATGAAAATCTGCAATTTTTAAATGTGAGAACAAAAGAGTTTACGTTCTTAAGTTCTGGGCTCGCCCGTGTTAATCCTGTGCCTGTTGTTGTTGCTCTGTAATTACAGATGAATAAATAACACTGAACTTATTTTGCTTCTGGGTTCAAAAGAGTTGCTGTAGAAATGCAAAGAATTTTGTATACTCTTGGGTCCTTTATAAATTTGAGACTAACTGGAACCTTATTTCTGTTTGTTATCTTTTAAACATCTATCTCTTGTTTATTTCCTCTTTCTTTACTGTGGTTATTTTAGATCTTCTCACTATTTAAATACACGGTCCAACCCCTTTCTATCTTCCCTAATCAGAGAGAAACTTCACTGCCATTTTAGTAGGACTATCTTTTTGTTAGGCGTTGGGCATCAGATAAGTTCACTTTTTTGTATTTTTGGTGAGGTAGAGTCTCACTATGTTGCCCAGCTTGGTTTCTCTTGGCCTCAAGCAATCCTCCTGCCTCAGCCTCCCAAAGTGCTGAGATTACAGGCATTACCCAGTGCTGCACCTGGCCAAGTTCACTTTTTTGACATGCTAAATTCAAGATGCCTGTGGGATATCTAAGTGTAGAAAGTCATTATGCAATTAGATATTTAAAAGTCTGGAGTTTGGGAGTTCAGTCTGGCTTCTGAACTTAGGAATCACTTACATCTCTGTCTACCTATGTACTTACTTGTCTACCAAAGATAGGTGGGATGATGCTTAAAACTTTGTAGAGTTATCTGTATTTAAAAGCGAGTGGTAGAAGAGACTCAGGAAGGAACAGGAAGAAAATGGAGAACTAGTAAAAAGTGTTATGAAAGTTAAGGAAGAAGAGAGACTTAAGAATGATCAAGAGATAATCACCAGTGTCATATGCCACAAGGAAACTAGGTGAGAAAAGATTTTTAAAGAGTCCTTTGACTGTAGGTGATCTTTGGAGATCTTGGTGAGAGCCATTTTATTAATATTGTATGATACGGATAGAAACCAGATTGTAGGGGCATTAAGTGTAGACTACTCTTTCTAAGAGCTTGGCTTAAAAGCAAGAAGAGTAGACAGTACTGGTTAGATGATAATGTAGGATTGAGTAAAGTTTTTTGTTGTTTGTTTTGTTTTTCATTTTTTAAAAAAATCATTACTTTTATTTTTTAAGATGGGAGAAGTAGAACAGAATGATCCAGTATGAAAAGAGAGGTTCAAGACATGGAATAGAGCACATGATTGATATAGTGAAGCCCTTGATGGATATGGAAGGAAATAGCAAAGACAGGCTAATTTGCCCAAGAGGAAGGGAGGAGAGCATCGCCATTGATAAATTTCAGGATGGTATGAGTAGGACATTTTTGGGGTGTCCTGCATTAACTGCCTCAATTTTACTTCTAAAGAAAGAACTATATAACGTGCTAAAACTGAAGGAAAGTACGGTAGGGTCAGAGATGAGACATTTTGGAATAGCCATTGTGTGAGCTGGGTACAAAGAAGCATATGGAGAACTTTCTGGGTGCTAATGAACTGGCTCTACATGTGTGTTCACGTCAACTGGTACTATGGTGTGATTTGCCTTAGAGGGCTCAATAAGCTGACATAGGAATTAGGAATTTTTTTAGTTCACTTAGAGTTGGTGGTTTTGTTGTTAAAACTCCGGGGGTGAACAATCTGAAAAAGGAGTTTGAAATGTAAGCAAGAGAGTGGCTAAAGTGAAAAAATATGGTGATTGGGTTAGAAAGCCAGCAAAAGGAAAGTCAAAAGAATGGTCATCTCCTTGACAATGAAGAACAGGTTTAGCAGAAGGAAGGGAGGGAAAGAACTGGTTAGATTGACAGTTAAAGCCAGAGGTGGGGTTGCAGGGGCACTGGTGGTGAGGAACCTCTTGCTTCAAAGGAGGAACCATGGGAATGGCTGAAGAGGCACCGTGTTAGGGTCATCTGAGAATAAGAAAGTTTAGCAAAGGGTTGAAAACACGGACTCTGGAATCAGATTATCTAGGGTCAAATTCCCATGTTCTGACTTATTAAGTATGAGATCTTGGATGAGTTATTAACTATAGCAAGTGTTGGTTACTTTCTACTAAAATAGGGATAATAATAGTGTCTTAGTTTTGTGTTGGGATCAAATAAGGTAATTCATATAAAGAATTTGTTCAATCCCTGGCACAATTCAAGTGGTCACTAAGTTTCCATAATAGTCACAGTTGTTTTGTTATTATTGGTCGCTCTTTCTTTTCATTTAAATCTCAGCTTATACATCACCTCCAAAGAGAGACCCTCTCCAGCTACAATGTATTGAATATAGACCCCTTCAGGTAACTCTCCATCATGTTTTAGCCCCTGGTACTGTCTATTGTTGTATTAATAATTTAGCTCTTGAATACGCCCCCTAATTAAATTGTTAGATTTTTGGTATTGAAGCCATGTCTTACTCATCTTTCTATAAACCATATGCCTGATGAATAGTAGGTATAACCATCCCCTCTCCAAGTATTTGCTGGAAAAAAAAAATCAGTTCCACCTCTCTTTTGATGTGGAATCATTTGATTATGCTTGTTAGTAAAGTTGATTTCTAGAGTATTGATAAAATTTTTAGAATAAGGGCAAAAGATAAACCACAATTCTGAAGATTTTCTGATATCATTTTAGAATTTTCCACACAAACAAGTGCATGGTTCTCAATTTACTATTTTGTTTGGGTAGATGAAGTCTCTTCCAGGCTGTATTGAGTTTAGCAAATTGTACAAATGTAAGTAATCCTGTTGCTCGGAAAGTGAAGCTTGTTTTCTAGGCATGTTTTAGAATTTTTGCCATAATGTCAAACCATGACTTTAATCATGAGAGAAATTATATTTAACTTTATTTGAGCCACATCATGGCTAATGGAATCTGGATCTGAAAATTCTGCTGTTGGGGCCAGAGGAACTTCGTAAATGTTTCTAGTCTGTTCATTAGTCAGTGTCTTAGTACAGATGATACTCATTGTTTATTCAACTCACAGTGTCGTCTTAGCCCCTTGAGCCCATTCTTATTTTGACACATGACCTTTCTATGTTACTTTTGTTACCCCTAAGTATTTGGAAACTAAGGCTTTGGAGAAACAGTTTATGTGACATGTTGTAAGCACTTAATTTCTGAATTTGTCACTTTCTTACAAAGTTTAATGTTAATGATTATAATATTATTTGTATAAAATGTATAAAAACGATATTCTCTATTTTTAACTAAAATATTTACTTAATGTCAAATTAAAATATTTATTAATCATGATTTAGTGTAATCTCCAAAAATATTAATGGCCACCCTTGTTTTAGGGGATCTAAAGGTTTAAGTGTTTTTTTCTTGATTAGAGAAATATTCCAAATAAATTTAAATTAAGTTTATTTAAAAATCTATACTATAATGATTCATGTCAGCTTGAGATAAATGCTTCGACTTATAGCGTTATGTTGGTTTAGCTGGAAATAACTAGTTTATAAATACTGGGAACTTAATATAGTGTTCTTTATATTTACGTTTCTGTCATTTTATTGTTGCTGATTTTTATTTTATTGTAATAAAATTTTATGTGCTGCCAGAAAGTGAAATGTTACATGTGACTGCTACTAATAGATCTCTGATAATCTGACACATTTTAAAATATTGATATTTCTTCAGCTGGACAAAACACTAGGTTCTTACTAAAATAGTGCACACTGTTTTTCTCAATCATGCCTTCTATTTTAGTGACAGTCAATTGGAAATATACATATTTTCCCTTTGTGGATAATAAAATAGTCTATAATGAGGTAATATTTCTATAAAAAATTATTCCCAACTAATGTGATTATAAAATACACAGAAAAGGACTCATATTTTCTAGATTGATGGCTAATGAAATTTAATACCGATGATTCTATTTCAATGGCATTAGACATTCTTGCTTGATGATATGTTACACGTCCAATTTTGACAAGAATACGTTCCTAATGTTTCACGTGCTTTATTCCCAGAATTTAACACGTGAATTGGAGAAGAGGGAAAAACAACAACTGCAGATGTTGGATCAACTTAAGGAGATCCAGAATCACTTTGACACACGGGAGGCCGAGCGTAAGCATGCTGACCTTCAGATCTCAGAGCTGACTCACCATGCCGAGGATGCAACCAAGCAGGCCGAGCAGTACCTCAGTGAGTTACAGCAGTCAGAGGCCCTGAGAGAGGAGGCAGAGAAGAGGAGAGAAGACCTGAAACAGAAAGCTCAAGAATCCATTAGGCAGTGGAAGCTTAAGCATAAGAAATTAGAGAGAGCGTTGGAAAAACAATCTGAAACTCTTGAACAATTGTCCGACAAGAATAATCAGGTATAAAAGCCAAATTCTTAAGGAATGATTTTTCACTGTAACCAACAGTTCATTTATCCATCCTTTGAACAAACATTTGAGTGCCATAGGTACATGAAATCTGTCGACATGTCCTTGATAGAAGAGTCTTTATGTCTTGGCTATTTCAAGGTAAAAAAGTTAGTTTTTTATTTTTTAAAACCTTTTTTAATAGTTTAACATTCTGTGGTTTTTAAGAGTTGGCCCTTGAAATAGATCCACCCCTTCCCCCAGTTTAGCTTTAAGTTCCTTAAATTGAATTACTCTTTATTATTCTATTATTCAAATGGAAGAAAATTACTAAATCTTCCTTAACATCATATGACTTTCTTCCCAGTGCATGTATTTTTAAATCATTTATTTGTATAGCTATACTTAAGTATTGATTAGAAAGAAGCATTTAAAAAATACAGTAGTGGCCGGGCGCGGTGGCTCATGCCTAGCACTCTGGGAGGCCGAGGCGGGTGGATCGCTCAAGGGCAGGAGTTTGAGGTTGCTGTGAGCTAGGCTGACGCCCTGGCACTCTAGCCCAGGCAACAGAGTGAGACTCTGTCTCAAAAAAAAAAAAAAAAAAAAAAAATACAGTAGTTATGACTGGGCCATTGTCTGGCAGCAAGTATGATGGGCTTAGTTAAATGAATGATGCTGACTCTTACTAACTGAGCAGTGTTATCCAGTCACAAGTCTCTTCAAGACTTTGCTTTTATGCACTTTTGACAACAAAAAGCATTTCACTGATCTATGTATGCATTTCACATCATTTTTTTCTCCTGTATAATCAGCTACTTTAAATGGATTTTACACTCCTATGTTGATTCTCAACTGATATATCTTTGGGTTGAATTAAACCCAGATGTTTATAAGATAATAAGCAGGAAAGTCATGATTGATTTTTATTCATGTTTAGTCTTGGTTTATCATTTGTGCTTTGTCATTTGTCACTTGTCAAGAACTCTGAACATTCCAGAAGAATGATTATTTGGATAAGTTGATTTTCTTTCAAAAGAAAACAAAATGTAGGGCATTATATTTATAAAATCAATTTTTGGCATTTAAGAGTGACAGATGCTTATTTCAGACGAGCTGTCATGCAGAAGATACTTTATCTTTTACATATGAATTTCTTGGACATATAGAAGATGAAGGAAGTGATCACTTTGCACTTACTGTGGATTGCTTTTCATTTTAATCCATCTGACACATACTGGGTGGCTGGTTGCCCTGAGGTAAAGCAGTTCTAAAATTTTCATACTTGAATCTGAACTGATTTGATCCCTGGAAATTGCTCTACCTTGATTATTCTGTTGTCATCCTGATGTGGCAACTGGTTCAATGAGCCTGGCTGTAAGGGAAGTAGCTAGAGAGAAGAGTGGCTGAGGGAATTGATTTATTGATAATCATCTGGGGGTTTTAATTAATTAGAGGAAATTTAGAAGGGTCCATGTCATCAGACAGTATCCTAATCCATGGTGCTGAGAGTTTTGTAGATTGAGTTTTTAGAATATTAAAAATCGTTAAACAATCATTTCCCAGAATATTGCTGATATAATTATTTTTATCACTTAGCATCACTAATGATAAGCAAAGAAGTAGTTTTAAAGTGATTGCCACAGTTAGGGTAGTATCACAATTATCACAGCAGGCATTGTAATTTCTCCTTTAAAAGCCTTAAAAATTAATGCAGCATGTTGTAGTTAGAGCAATGGTTAATCAAGGAAAAAAGAGTAAGAAATGTTTTACTGCATATTCAAGTGTCCGGTAAATCTGTGATGTGGAAATCCATGGTAAATAATTTTGGGAAAAAAGCATATCTTTAAATATACTTTAAATATACTGCTGAATATTACCTCTAAGGGATACTTAATTCTTAATAAAATCACAAAATTACCTTAAGGCATTAGGAATACCATCTACTCCCTGTTTGTTTTATAGGGTTAATTATTTTCAGAAAGTGACTCCAAGGTATATTTGGAAGTATATATTAAAATAAAAGTGATACTGGTTTTATAACATATTGTAGTTTAAATAATAATTTAATAAATAGCCTTGTTGAGTTATTTTGTATGTTCGAATGATGCAGTCTTTGTTTTTGCAAAAGGTTTTGTGCCTACTTCCGTTTCTCTTTTTCTAGTGTAATTTATTTTCTATTTTAAGATTTGCCACTTAAAAATATATTGAAAGTCAAAAGGCTTTTATTCTCTTAAAAAGTGCTTTTCTCCCCTGCTTTACACATTTCTGAAATCTTAGTAAGATTATCAGATACATATATTACAAAAAGGCTTCATTACTGAAGGATATATAATATCAAACAAATAGCATATCATTGCAGAACAAAACAAAGATCAGATTGTATACTTTTCGTAACAGGAAACAAAGATCAGATTGTATATGTATCCTTAACAGATAATCACGTGGATATTTGCATCAGGGAATCATGATGTACTTTAGGGATGTATAGATGAACACATGCTGGGAGACCTGAAACTCTGTTGATAAAAATAATCTAGTTGTAAATTGTGATATTTTTTATTTATCTTTTTCTTGTAAAGTGCTGTTTGAAATCACTGGTTTTTATATATGCTTTGAAAATGATAAAGGAAAAAATTTGAACTTGGACACTAATCATAGTATATGCTTTTCTGAATGTTTCCAAATTTTTTCATATTCTTTTTTAACATGGATAGTGGGAATGGTTCCTAGGTTTTCATTTTTTTCCCCCTTGATTTATTGGCAGAATAATTGGCTTGCCCATGTATCGAGCTTTTTGCTTGATAGTATTTGACTTCAAGAATCTTAAATTGGTTCTGTGTATTTCACTCCTGCTGAGAAAAAAAAGAGTGTTAGATGTAGTAGATGCTGTCTTATAAAATCTGAATTTTTTAATGGTTGAAAGTAAGAAGGATAAATGCTAAAGTGTACCACTTTTTAGGTGTGTATACAGTCCTATCATATGCAATTTAAGAAAGAATAATGTACTGATGTATTAGTATAATCTAGCAATCTGTGTGCATTTTCCCTCACCTGCAGAAAAACAACATTTTTTAAACTCCTCCCCCCACCTTTGCCTTTTAGTTAATTAAAAAAACTATATATACTTTGTGGTCAGGCCCTTGGGGAATTGGCTCTTGTTCCTGTCTCCATTGTGGTTTTAGATAGTACCATTCCTCTGGCTTTACACAGCCATTTTAAGGCCTTTTGTCTATAATCTTCCCATAGGTCCAGTCTTTGGAAGCTTGGTTTGCCAGCTTAGAACATTTTTTCCCCATTCTTCTTCCTGACTGCTAATTATTTCTCAAGGATTTTGGCACCTGGCTTCCCCTCAGCCTGTTTTATTACTTGTAATTCTTGCCATCATCCTTAGTGACTTCAGACTTCAAGTCAGCAACGCATTGAACCCTATCTCGTCGTACTTCCCTAATTTCCTATTTTACAGTGACCTTCATTCAAATTTCTCTACGTCAGCAACTAATTTTTGTGGTTAAAATTTGTCCGCATCTATAATTGCTTTATGTTTAAAGCCTTCAGTTCTCGAATCTCAGTCTCTGATCTTTTACAATTCTTCTATTCTCTTTTCCTATTTTAACCATTAACACCCAATTTTCATCTTTCCACATTCCTCTGGTTGACCAGCCATTTTCTGAATTCAGTTTCTTCCTGTCAGATTGGTCTTCATTAAAAGCTACTTTATGACATACTCAACAGCATCTTCAGTTTATTCCTTTTACCTCATTTTACTGATTTCTAATCTGGAATCAGCCCAACCCTCTCCTTTTTCCAATTCTTCTCCTGAATAGTATAGTATCATGGAAATTTGCAAAGAAATATCAATTGGCTTCTATAGCGGTCATGGTTACCTCCTCTCTGCCCCCATCCATCCCATTCAATAATTAACGTAAGCCAGTTACTAGGCACACAATCCTGGCCTGATCAGTGATGAATGGGGTATGAAGTCTGTTGAAGTGCTTCTGATAAATGTTTACTTACTCATAAAAAAGATGAAGGAGAAGAGAGATTTTCTCTTTCCTCTGTTATTACGCCTGGAATGGCCTAAGTTGTCTTGCCGTTGTCCTGAGAATGAAGCCTCACAAAAGGAGGATATTGCAGAGAGAATTGCTGCGAGGTGGAGCTAGAGTTTTGACATGTTGTGTTTGGAGCAGCTCAGCCAAAGAAATTCGAGGTGATGTAAATTTGTATTTGCATTCTAGGAGTAAGGAGCTATCTGTAAAAGAACTTAAATTGTAGGATTGATTGAGTGGAGAAGTGGGGTAGGAGCCAGGGAGGGTTATGCTGTTCTAAAGGGAAAGTTGGTAAACCTTGCTATGTGGTTGGAAATGATTGGTTAAACCATCAGAAATCATACTTAGGGGCATTGATGCTGCCAATCAGAAGATGGTATTAAGTGGCTGGTAGGAAAACGTTAGTATGTTGGAGTATGTTGTGTATATATTTCAGCCTTCAGAAAGGTCCTACAAGAGAAAGACAAGTTTAGGTTGAAATTGGTCTGTCTAAAAGCAGAGATTTTTTTTTCTTTTTTTTTTAAGGCGAGGAGCCTGAAGTCTGCAATCTACAATCCAAATTGACTAAGTCTGATAATTTAGAGCCTTTTAGGGTCAGGGTTGGAAAAGCCAAATTGTCTATTCAAGCAGAACTTAGTCTAAGCACAGAAGGAGGTAGGAAACTTAGCATGAATAAAAATGAGGTTAAAAAAAAAAAGCCTTTTTCTCAGGTCTCTTTTAAGTATTTAAGCATTCCTGGACAGACAAAGGAGACCCAATTCCATTGTTTTGAATTGCCTCAAGATAAAGGGTATTCAGCTGAGGGCCCCTGGGAATGTCCTGGGTATTGAGATGACGGTAGAGACAATGACATTTGCAGACTCTGAGAAAATGCCTATACAAAATCTTAGGCTGTGGCTGCTAGCAAGCAATTAACCAGTAGTGAATAGACGGACCTTACTTAGTTTTTAGGATCTAAATTGCCACACAAATTCCAAACTTGACCAACATAGTCTGTGACTGTCCGCCCTGATGCTATCACCTTTGTCATGAATTGATGTGATGCTTAGAACACTAGGAAGAGGGAAAAAGCTGGAATTATTAAAAAAAATATAGAATTATAGAATAGCAGAGCTTGAGCTTTGAAGGACTCTTCTTGAACCACTCTATCTCCAGACTCCCTGTTGTGTGAGAACAATAAATATCCTTGCCGTTTAAACCAATTTCAGGAAGACATAATATTTTGTAATCAAAGATTATTTTACCTGATAGAACTTCATCATGAAAACATGATTTTAATTTTCAGGACTGCCTGGAAGTCTCTTAACTCATGCCCAGGGGGCTATGTTATCTGCTTTAAACATAATCATTATATTTAAACCATCTACCCTCACTCTTAGGTCCCTCCCACACTATTCTTATAGCCCAAAGTCGATTCTATCAGTTTTCATCTTCTCTAGTGTAGTAAGTAGAATTACCTCCCCAAAGATGTCTCACCCTAATTCCTGGAACCTGTGAATATGATGTCACTAAGATAAGGAGATTATCTGGGTGGGCCATCTGATGACATGAGCCCATAAAATAGATAAATTTTTCTATCTGTCCAGAGAAGGGGGAGTAGGAGAGATTTGAAGCATGCGAAGGAGAAGGAGTCACTGAGCTGTTGTTAGCTTTGAAGATGGAGGGGTCCATGAGGCAAGAAATGCAGGTGGCTTCTAGAAGTTTCAAATAACCCCTAGTCAAAATCTAGCAAGGAAATGAGGACCCAAAGTCCTGCAACTATACGGAACTAAATTCTGTCAGAAAGCTGAATGAGCTTGGACATGGATTCTCTCCTAGAACCTCCAGAAAAGAGGCCAGTCCAGCTGATACCTTGATTTTAGCCTTAGGAGACCTTCAGCAGAATAAATACCTTACCTGGCCTTTTGGCCTATTGGAAACAGTGAGATGATAAATGGGTATTGTTTTAAGCCACTGAATTTGTTGGAAGTTGTTATTCAGCAGTAGAAAAATAATACATCTACCCTTAGACTTACCTATTTTTCTCTCTATTTTTTATGCCTTAAATTCTTTTAAAAGTGAACTCCTTCATCTGATTCCAGAGTCCTTCCACTTCAGGACATTGGTCCATCAGTTATCCGCTCTTTTCATTGCTTTGATTACTACCTTGCATAAATACCTCCCCCTGAGAGCCTGGTTCTTCCTTGCTCATAACTACCCCTCCCTTTGTTAGCCCTTTCCCACTAATCTTCATCATAACCTTATGAAGTAGCTGTTACTATTACCTTTATCAAGATAAATAATTTCCTTAAGGCCATAGAACCACTGGTGGCTAGACTGAGAATCAAATTCAGTTCTCTCCGTCAGAGCTTAACTGCTTACTCACTTCCTTTTATTATTTCTCGTGTTAGCTTCTTACTCCTTTCTCCCTGTTAAAACTGACAGGGATTTGAGGAAACTCTTTTTTTGGAGTGATTGCCTCATTACATTTTATCATAAGTTGTTTCACAGTAAGTATAAAATGTAAAATTTAGAAATGCCTTACAAATATTTATATTTTAATTCATTATTTCTAATTCTGAAATGTGTCTTAATTGTTGGTTTTTTTTTTTTTCCTGTTTCCAATCATGATGGGCATCAGTAAGCAGGCACAAAGATTGTCCTTGGTGCCAGTATTGTACAGGAAATGATCTCCATTCCCTTGGCTGCCTCCTATTTTATTTGCAGTGATTAGGTGGTGAGAATTAGAGGTCACGAGGGTTAATTCTTGGCCTCTGCCCCTGAATGTGACCCTAACCTCCAGAGAGGCTGGCAGAGGGTGATGGACTTCTAGTCTCTTGACTTTTCTCTTGAGACTCTTCCCAACTTCTTCTAATCTGAAATTAATCTCATTTCTACCTTTGTGGGCTTCAAGGCTACCAGTTGCATGTAGATGTATGTCTTGTCACTATTGATATTTTTAAAATAATCGCTGATTGAATCATAACCTTTCTTAGATTGTATCTGCATGCTTCCATGTCTGTTTTGGGGTTTCTCCTTTTTGAAAGTGTGTCATTGGAATGAACATCATTTTTATTTTAGATAATACTATGTTATTTCAACCTTTGGTAAGTTATCTTTATAATAGAAGTCTTTTCTTTCCCCATTCCTTTTTGTTCAATTTTACAATACCCTACATCTAGTTAATTATTTGTGATCATGGTTTGATAAAAATGTTAGTGATGAAAATCTGAAACACATACTTTAGTGTGGTGTTATTTCAGAGTTATTATATATTTTCTCCCCGTACTAGCTAAAAAATACATTTTTTTAAAAATGGAAAATGCAGAGTATTGTTTGATAAATTGTTCTTCTCCTTGCAGATTAATCTTTATTTGTTTACTGGCAGAGTCCACGGTGAATTTTATAGTAACTTTTTTTTTTGCTTTATGTTCTTAACCTGATAGATTTTAAAAGAAAAGGATGAAATGAAGAGTCAGCTGTATGCAACATTACAACAAACAGAGAATCTTCGAAAGGAATTGAATGATGTCCTAACCAAGCGTGCCCTTCAAGAGGAGGAGCTTCACTTGAAGGAGGAGAAACTAAGCGATATTAAGTGTTGTCAAGCTGACCTTGAACTAGAAGTCAAGAATTCTGTGGAAACCATTCAGAGACTAGAAAGTGAATTGAAAAAACAGAGTAAGATTCAAAGCCAGATGAAAACTGAGAAAGTTCACCTAGAGGAAGAAATCGTAGAGCTCAAGAAAAGCCAGGCCAACGACAAAGCTAAACTTCTTGAGTTGCAAGAGTCCATCAAGGACTTGAGTGCCATCCGAGCAGATCTTGCTAATAAATTGGCTGAGGAAGAGAGAGCCAAGAAAGCGGTGTTGAAGGAACTTTCTGACCTCACGTCACAGGTGAAATCTAGGGATGAAGAAACAGCTACAGTCATCACACAGTTAAAGTTAGAACGAGATGTTCACCAGAGGGAGCTGAAAGATCTCACATCATCGTTGCAGAGTGTGAAAACAAAACACGAGCAAAATATCCAGGAGCTGATGAAGCACTTTAAGAAAGAAAAGAGTGAGGCTGAGAATCATATTAGGACACTGAAGGTACCTGTACCGAATTATCCTGATGATACTGAAGGAATTTTTCTGGTGGCTCATGAAGTTAATAAAGCGTAAACGTTTAGACATCATTCTGTATTCCCAAGCACTGAAGGGAAGATAAAACCAACAATAAAGAAGCTTATTCGTGCCTGTTCGGCCAGGTTGAAATGAGTTATAGCAGCCACCTGGGAGCACCTATTTCAGAGCATTGAAGCCCTTTAAAAAGAACGTGTAGCTATTTGGGGAGTTCGGGAAAGGCAGAGGTGGCAGTAAGTTGTGGACTTGAAACGTGCCCTCATTCAGCATTTATGACCTCCTAAAATATAAAAGCAAAGACTTGTCAAGGCCATAGAAGCTATAACCACAGTCCTTATTAGTATGGTAACTAAAGTGGATAAGCTTATGGACTGTGTAAACCCAAGGCTTTTGAGATTTACCCTTTCTTTTCTGAATCAAAATTGCCTGAGTAGATGCCTAATTGAATTTTTGCATTTGGGGAAATGTTTCTAAGATCTAATGGTATTAGCATTATCAGCATGCAGGGCAATTGTTTCATACCATGATTGTCAGGAGTGTGATACATCATTTTTTCTTTTCTTTTCTTTTTTCTTTTTTTTTTTGAGACAGGGTCTCACTCTGTCACCCTGGGTAGAGTACAGTTGTGTCATCATAGCTCACTGTAGCCTCAAACTCCTGGGCTCAAGCAATCCTGCCTCAGCCTCTCTAGTAGCTAAGACTACAGGCGAGTGCCACCATGCCCAGCTAAGGAGGGTGATAAATTTATCCCTCTTCCCTGCTTTATTTTTTTCCTCCATAGCGCTTATCATCATAGACATAGATTCCATATTATTTATTTATTTTTAAATCTCCTTTTATTAGAATGAAAACCCCATGAGGACTGAAATTTGAGTCTGTTTTGTTAACAGCTATATCCCCAGTGTCTACAGCAGTTTCTAGGATATTATAAAGATTTGTTGAATAGGTGAATGAATGGATAAATGCTCATGATGCAAGATGAAATTATATTGAAATAGCTGATATATGTAGAATGCTTATACCTATTTTATGAGTTCTTACCCAGTCCTACATAGCCTTCTGGCAGTAATGGATTTGGGGTCGTGAATTGGGGTAGGCAGGTCAGAATGGAGGCTGAAAGATTAGGTAAGGGACCCTTACTACGTTTCAGTAAACTAAGATACAATCATTGTTGTGTGTTACTAAGAAATAAAAATACTGCCTCCTGCCTATAAAAGTATCAACTATGAGACCACATCCCAAGTCAGAGATGGTAAAATGTGAAAAATATATGTCTTGATATTGGCGAAATGGGGAGTAATAATCTTTTAGAGTTGATGAGGACATAAAAGTAGAATTAGGGATATGGAGAAAAAGAGCTGATCTTAAAGAAAATAAAATATATATTGTTGATTAATTGGCTGTGACAGTAATAATCCTACTAGCAAACATTTTCTCAATACTTTGTGCCAGTCACTGCTCTAAGAACTTTACATGTGTTAATCATTTAATAGTCACATTATCCCTGCAGATTGTGTGGTAGTATTTTCTCCCCAATGTAAGAATTGAGACACTGGAAGTGAAATAGCTTGCCCAAGGTCTTTGAGACAGGATTTGAACTCAAGTAATCAAGTGCCTGTGTTCTTAACTACTTTACTATCCTGGAAAAGGTTTGGAATCAAGGATGAGTAGGTAACGACTTGGTTGACTAGGTGGATAAAGATGCTATTTGCCACTATGGAGAATATAGACAGAATAGCAGATTTGGAGGCAAAAGGGGCAAACCCGGTTTTCTAACATGTTGAGCTAGGTGGGAGAGACCTTAAGATTAACTATGAAAGGTCTGGGTAGAGCAGTTCAGTACGTCAGGGTCAGGAGTTGAAGGAGAAATTGAGACGAGTAAAATATTTGGGAGCCTGTAACCCATAGGTGATAGCTGAAATCATGGGATTTGGATGAGATTTGTGTAGGGAGAATGAAGAAGGTGAAATGCTAGAACACCAATGTTTAAGTAAATAATTTAGAAGGAAGTTCTAGTGTCTTGGAAACCCAGGTAGAACATTTAAGAAAGAAAAAATTGAGTGTTAAATATGGCAGACAAGCTAAAAGAAGTAAAAAAGCATTCATTCCATTTGGCAGAGGTTAATGGTGAAGGTATGTGAGAAGATGTGAGGGGGTTGGATCAAAAATAGAGTATATAGCATTCAACAGGAGACAAGGCATCTCTTCCTCTGAAGGTTTTAGAAGAAACTAGTAAGACTGGGTAAATTGGTAGGGATGGTCTGAGGGAGTTGATGTGAATCTTGACTGATGATTGTTTCCGCTCTCTGAAGTAGAGTAGGACAGCAGTGCAGTAAGAAATTTATGAGTGGTCAAGACTAGTTTGGACTACCTAGACACACTTCTAAGTAGCTTCTCTACCTCGTAATCCTTTTTTCTACCCCCAAGTGCTCCCTTTCAGCCTTCAGACACCACCTGATTTCCTTTCCCAAAATATTAATATGTATCGAGTATGTCACTTTCTACTCAGAAACCTTCCTTGATTATTTTACTGTCTCTGGAATAAGTGCTCCACACTAGCCCAGCCCTTCTTGAAATGGCCCCACCTTACTTATGCTTATGGCCTTTTATGCTCCCCAGCAGTCCTCGTACCACTATACATTTCTACACATAGTTTTCACTGATTATTCTTTATCTGGATTGGCCTTGTTCCCAATCTGCAGGAGGAAAAATTCTTCCTAATCCTTCAAGGCCCAATTAATTTTTTTAGCTCTTTTATGGATCCACTGAAATTCGAATAAATCTCTACTGAGGCTGGGTTAATTCTCAACTGACTTTGGGCTAAATCTCTTGGTCCCTCTGTGTTTCCATGGCTCATTGTTGGTACCTCTAGTTTAACACACTGGTGCTACCTTGTATTTTGGTTTGTTGTGCGTTCCTAAGTCTCCAGAGGGACAGGCATCATGTCTTAGGTATCTCGCATAATGTTCCAGCCATACAGAAAATACTCAATAGATGTTGGGTTGCAATGTTTAGAACTCTGGAAAGCAGAAGATTTGCTCCTGACTTATTCTGTGATCTGTCTGGTTTGGATTTCCCCATGTCATATGGGAAAGTTGATTTCTTCATCTTTTCTTTAGGACATGCTTTGAATTCATTTATAGTGAGATGACAATAAAGCTGTAAGGAATTACCTATGTGTAAAGAATTTATAATTTACAAATATGCTGTGGATATTCTATAACCTTTTATACTTTTTTTAAAATTTGAAAGTCTGAGGTCTGGGAGGAGTGTTGCAGCTATTCCCTAATGGGATATAGCAGTAGGACAAGAGCTAAAGGAGAACCAGAGATTGTAAGAGCCCAGCAGTTTCCTTTTAAACCAAATAAATTGCCCTTAAGGAACAATCTCCACCTCATGCTATTTTATGAATATAACTCTATACTTTACCTATTTATATGAATTAAAAAGAGCTTATTGCAGTGGTCATCACAGGAGATTTAACAGTATACTGAATTATGCACACAATAGGGTTTTGGTACTAGCTCTATAAATGTTATATTTCTGTGTTTTTCAGCTTCACCTTAAATTTTTACTTTTTCTTAGTCCCATACATCACCTATATTTTTTTCTCTGTACAAATTAATTATTTTTTCCCCATCTGGAATCACCACCCCTCTTACCTATTTTTAAATTTAAATGTAAAATATTTTAATGATATACTCTAGCTGCTATTAATATTTTCAGCATATTGGGCTATGACCTCATTGTAATTTCAACAAAATCATTTTGTAGAGTCCTTGCATTGGAATCAAAAGATGCAGGATTAGAGTTCTATGCTTTAGCCACTTGATGGACATATGATCTTGGTCAAGTTACTTCACATTTTTATGCCTCATCAATAGAATAGGAATAGTGATGTCTTTATATATCACTGGGTTGTTGTGAATATGTTACGTTGTAACCCCCGAAATAAAATATAAATATACCACAACAATAAGTAAGTTCTTAGTTAAACTGAGGCATTGGTGTGCTGATAAACATTTTAAAATAATTTCTCGTGAAGGAAAAAAACCTTGATTTTATAGCATTTCCGAAGTTCAGTGGTATAAATATCCCCATTTTCGCTGATTTCAAGCTATCAAATGAGACATCACTAGAGAGGGATGAAGGTTTTGGGAAGAGATGAGCACTGTTGACTCTTGAGTTTCTATAAGCTGGCTTTTAAATGAGAAGTTTCCCCCTTTTTCCTCAAAGGGAAACTTCTTATTTACCTGTGCTTTTTATGGGACATAAAGAAAAGTAAAAGCATTCTACTGAAACCTAAAATCGTAATTGAACAATTTTCCTGATGAGAGACTTTATTTTGTAAATTTATTTTTGGGCTGTGAATACAGGATTGCTCATAAAAAAATCAATTCTTTTGTTAATTCAAAGTGGCATCAGGTCTTAGGTGAATTTTGTGGTGTAAATAAAATATAGATTTTGTCTGCAACTCACAAATGTCTTCCTTTCAGGAAATTGTTTCTGTTGATTGTGTTCCTATATACCTAATTAAACACATATAACAAACTTATAAAAGAAACAGGTACGTTTTAGGCATTAAAACATGTATTTTAAGCAGATTATATGTAGTTGCTTACAGACTGTTAGTAACTATTAGGTATGGCCAGTTAGCATTGCTAGTTGCATCCAGGTGATTTTTAAAACCTTATGATATTGTACCTTTTGAGAGGCAGTGTGACTGAGTATTTGAAAATATAGATGCTGGAAAGAATTCCTAGGTTCAAATCCTCACTCTGAATTTACTCACTATGTATCCTTGGGCAAGTTATTAGCTTTTCTCTGCTTCAGTTTTAAAAGAGGAGGCAATAAGACGATAATAGTGCCTTAACAGTACTATTATTGGTACCTTAAAGGTACACCAACTCTGCTGAGAGGGGAAGGAGTTATTAGAGAAGTGTTGTGAGGATGCAGTGAGGAAAAACTGTATACAAAAAGGTCTCAGAGCAGTGTCGACAAATTACGTTGTTGTTATTTTAAAATTCTTTAAGTTCACATGCCTGGGAAATCTTTATTGAACTCCATACACAGAATAGATTATTTCTAATATTTTTTAAGCTGATTCTGCTTATATTCCAACTGAAGATCAATAAATGGATATTTTATTACACTATTGGTGCTGAAATAATTACTGGTAAATTCTTTCGTATTAAGTTTGTAGTTTCTTGGCTGTTATAGTTCTTAATCTCTTTACCCTCATGAGGGTAGTATCAATAACTACTTGTGCAAAAACTAGGCAATTCTTTAATGAAAACCAGGCAGATAAGTTCCTTTTATAGATGAGGTAACTGATCAGTCAGTAATATCACCTCAGAGTATTTCTCTTTTTGGACACTTCTCTAATGACTCATTACCCTCTCAGTAGAATTTGTGTCCCTTCTTTAGATTACCAAAATATCCAGCCTACCCCTTTATTAAGTACTTTTCATTCATTGTTGTTAAATTGTTACATCCGTCTCTTTTACTGTTCATATCTGTTATCTTCAGCGCCTAGTGTAGTACCTATCACGTAGTAAATGTTCGGTAGGTGTGGATCAATGATTGAATAAATGCGGAGTACTTCCTTGTGTTTATTTTAATGTTTAAGTATGCATGCTTTGAAAAGAGCTAAAATCTTGAAGATTTTCCTTTTGATATAATGAGTAATTTGTTTGGTATAATTTGGCTGTGGCCAGTGGACTTTCTTTTTTTTTCCTTCCCTTTTTCTCAGGCAGAAAGTTTAGAAGATAAGAATATGGCTAAAGCCCATCGTTGTCAGATGGAGAGGTTGAAATCACAGTGTGACAGATTGACTGAGGAATTAACCCAGAATGAAAATGAGAACAAAAAATTGAAGCTGAAATATCAATGTTTGAAGGACCAACTAGAAGAAAAGGTAAAAATATGAATGAATTCTAAATTTAAAAGACTCATTTTAATTTCTTCTCGTATTTCTTCTAGAACATATTTTATGTATTAATAAATGGTAATTGTAGTCTTTCATAGGAAAGTTGTATTGGTGCCAGAAAAAATGATAGTTTATTAGATTGCTGTGATTTTTACTCTTTTCAGCCAACCAGTTGCCTTCTAATACATTTAATTTTAAATTTCTTCTGTGTCTTAAAAGTGGTATTTAGAGACCTATTAAAAAAAGAAAGAAAGAAATAATGACTTATCGAAGACCAGCTATATGCCAGGCATTTATGCCAACTGATTTACATATGTCTACTCATCATTTAATTCTCTCAACTCTGTGGGTGTCTTAGTCTGTTTGAGCTGCTATAACGGAATGCTGTAGACTGGATGGCTTAAAACCAATAGAAATTTATTTCTCTTAGTTCTGGAGGCTGGAAAGTCCAAGATCAAGGTGCTGGCAGATTCAGTGTCTGATGCGGGCCTGCTTTCTAGTTCACAGAAGACTCTTTTTGTGTGTGTCCTCATATGGCAGAAGGGAGATGGGAGCCCTATGGGGTCTCTTTCATAAGCATTAATCCTATTCATGAAGGCTCCATCTTCATGACCTTATCACCTCCCAAAGACCTCACCTCCAAATACCATCACATTGGGGATTTGGTTTCAACATATGAATTTTGGGGAGACACAAACATTCAGTTTATAGCAGTTAGGTTTTATTCATCCCTTTTAATCTATGAGGAAGCTGAGACTCAAAATATTTAATGGTTGTGTTCACTTATATGGTAGGCATTATAATTTTTAATTCTCATAGTAATTTTATAAAATTGATACTATTATCCTCATTTTCATAGTTGCAGAGAGTGAAGATTAAGAATATTGCAACTTTAGTACATCCCCACGAGGCTCACTGCTTTCCTTTGAGTAGATGTGTAAATTTATTTTGAATGATTGCCATGTATCACATGCTGGATAGAATACTAGGGATTTTGAGAAGTCACTACTTTTGAGGTTCTCTTGTGGCAAAAAGTCAAGTAAGAATAGGTGACCAGAATATTTAAAATTGCTTTCTATTTCTTCCACCAGCTTCCTACAAGGATTTTCAGTGGAGAGTGATAGAAATCAAATGTGAAAAAGACCATTAAAGTGTGGATGATAGGATAAGGCAATATAGACATGGGCCAAGTTAATGCTATATGTTCAAGATCAGGGTTACTGAAATCTATTATACTAAAAACTATTCATAAACTTCTAGGGAGAAACTTTCTTTATATTTTTCTCACCTTTCCTCTTCTTGTTATTTGTAAAATTTCATTACATTATATATGTATATTTTTACCTCTCTAGTAATTGTCAAAACCAAGGAAGTAAAATACAAGTTAATTTGGAGTTTATGATTAAATGTGCTTAAGTTGCTAAATTTAGGTCTGCAATCTTGACAACAGCTTTATTTTAGTTCTTATGTCTTGCTTTGTTTTGATGTGTCTAGTGTTCACACATATTTAATGTATCTGTTGTCAGGGTGTAGTTGTTGTGGAGGTAATGCTAAATTTTCCAACTTTTCCATAATTAAAATTTTAGGCAAAAGATTCTGTTAACATGTTTTATATATTTTTATCTGCATTTAAGAAATAGTGATGAAAAATTCGATATGTTAAAAACGTAAAGTTTACCTTGTTCTACTTAAAATAAGTGTTTTTTCACTGATTCTATTTGTGATGTTTCAGATCTATGTGTTATCACACATTCATATAAATGGAACATTCACCTTTGAACAGTTTGAAGAGTTAATCATTTTGTTACATTGCTATGTACTGAGCATATACTATGGGGCAGGCATTGTGCTGTATCCTGAGGATAGGATATAGATAAGATACAGATCTGCAATTGACCAATTATTAAAAACAAAATTTTTTTTAGTTGTTAAAACTGTATAGTCAAGTCCTGACAATGAGTGCTAATGCAGAGAAAAGATGGTCTCTGTATTCTAAAATGGTGAATAATCTTAAAGATACATATATAGAGAAATATATACAGCTTATATGCTTGCTTTTCTTTAATATTTATTTTTGGCATACATGATTGTTAGGTACTTTTGATTGATTTAATGGTTTGTGTTGACCTATTCTTTAGTGAAATTAGCTATGAATCAAAATTTTGTTGTATTGAGCCATCTACAGAGGTAGTATAGCATTAGCAGTTATGGGCAAAACTTTGAATTTTAATCTTTTTCTAGTAGTTTGACTTCAGGCAAGTTGCTTAAAACTCAAAGCCTCGGTTTTATCATCCTTAAGACAGGTATAATAATGCCTTTATTGCAGGATTGAATATGAGAATATATATAAAGTACAGGGCACAGTATTTGGTATCTTATAAGATATTAGTTAATGGTAGGTGCCATTATTTTGTTGTTGTTATATTTCCAAATATGTGCTGATAATGGTTCAACCAGGCAATCAACCAATTGGCAAGTATTGATTGATTGCCTATGGTCTGTCTAATGATGTGTTAATAGCAGTGTGCCTATGGTATACTTAATAATAAAGCCATAGAAGTATGCTGATTGGAAGTTTAGAGCCAAACTATGTTGAATCATTTGAGAGAGATGGTCCACAAAGGAGTCACCCATGTGAAAATATCTGGCAGTTCCATTGGCAAGTGATATTGAAGGCACATGTGGTAAGCAATCCCAACAGGTGGACAGTTTTATAATTATGCTTGCTCTTTGAGGAGAGGAATTACATCTTAGTCATTTTTCCATCTGTGAGATCACACACAGAGCCTGATACATAGTAGGTAATTTATAAGTAAATTATGGAGAGAGGTATACTCACATATACATATGTATGTATATAAAGAATATGGATACATGTATGTATATAAGTAGAGAAGGAAATATGGAGAGACACACACACAAACACATATAAAATGGCCACAGTGAGGGAAATTAAAACAACACAACAAAATAAAAATATGTTTTCAGTAAAAGAAAGTCTAATAACTAGTAGCCCAAAGATTACCATTTAAGCAATGCAATGAACTTGATAAATGAGGCCTTAAGGACTGAAGGGGGTTTATAATTCAGCTCTGCTATAATCAAAAGGGAAGCCTTTCACATTTGCTTAACATGTGATGCTACTTAGGCTACTAGTACACACATTTTTTAAAAAATATTGCTATTTTGACTTTGTGCCTTGTTTTAGGTTATGTTTCTTATGTTATATTACTTGATAAGCTAAGAAATGTTAAAACTGCATCAAAATTTATAGAAATCATTATCACCAGTGGTAGCATTTATCAGTATAGAAAATTGCTGTTAGTGTATATGCATAGAATAACTTTAGTATATTTTCCTCACTGAAGAATGGTGATATGTGATATTAAAATGCATTTTTTGCAGGGTGTGATTTTACTTTGTCAAATGTTATTTTTCAATTTTACATGACAAAGAGAACAAATATTATGCAACTCACAAAATTTTATATATGCATTTGATACTTTATTATGAGCTTCTTACCATTGAAAAGCCCTTCTGAAATATTACAGGAAGAATTTTCTCCTGTCTACAGTATTATTAAAATTTATTATTCCTTTTGCTTAAATTTTATAGAAAAATATTTCATTTCTTCTTTTGTTCCAAAAGGATCTTATTGATATTAATCTTTTGATTCTCCTGGTACTTACTTGGAAACTCATAATAGTGTTTATTCTATCAGAAATGTATTTTTGTTGGTCTCACTGGAATCCATGGATCAACAAAAGATAATGGATAATTAAATCATTTTTGCGTAGCAAGTCAGCATCAAAGTTTACATAGTAAAGATTTTAAATGTCTGATCTAAACAGATCTATATCTGATCTAATTTTTAAAAAGTTTCTTACTCAGTTACGGGTTTATTAATGACACTGGCTATCTTCGTAGAGATTTCAAGTAATTTTGTAATAGATGTATTGAAAGATGAGTTTTAATTTTGAACTTGTTTATATAATATTTTGGAAATAGCTGGTAGCTCAAATTGACATTATTTTGTAGATTATTCTGTTTATACTCTTTGTCGTTATATAAGTACAACTATTTTTATCAAAGAACATATACAGTATTTTGTGTCAGTATATTTATAAGCAATGAGAAAAATGTTGTAAAGAAAATGGTAGAAATATTCTGAGATTGTTTTCCTAAGCGTCCAACACAAACATGATAAAGACATTGATTTTCCAATATGAATGAAAGAAAAATTTTACTTATTATATTGATTGTAAATACAAAAGAATATGAGAAATTATGGGTATGGATAATATATTGTTCTTGTGTATTATAAACAGAATTATGAGAATATGCTTCTTTCTACTAGATACTTAAATCTGGAGGAAGCCAGAAGTACCTGCCACCCTCATTTTCCCTTTCTTCCTTTAATCCACCCATAATCACATCTTTCTTGGAATGTTCTCTGTTACACGAGATGCTGTTGTGTGGGTACCATACCTTTTAATTAGCTAGCCTTGACAATGTTGGGAGAATCTTTAGTAGTTTCTCAGTTTTTCTGCCCCACAGAAATCTATGTAATAGCTTTTGTTTAACAAGTGTTGTCTTGGAGTTTCCAAGGTAGAGCTGATTATTGAGGCAAAGATAATATTTCCCAAAACATTTGGCATCAGTGTAATTGTAAAGTGTAAAAGAACCTTAAAGATTATCAACTCCTATTACCTTATTTTGTAGATGATATTCTGGCCCAAAGAGTTAATTGACTCGCTAGGAGCTCCCAGCTGCCCTTTGGTAGATATGGAAATGGAAGTCAGGGTTACCAATCCTGTCCTTTCCATTGTATCAGAATTGGTAAGAACTATTTCCAGCCAGTATATAGATTTTGTAGGTTATCTCAGACACTTGGCTATCTCATTTAATATTTACTTATTTCAATAGCCATATTTAGTTCTCTTTAGAGGACCTTATTTTCTGTAATTATTTGTTTCAGAAGATGAGACTAACTTCAATGAAACACTTAGGAGACACTTTAAGACCACAAATTGTGAGACATCTAAGGCTATAGCAGTTCATAGGAACCCATGTTGAATAGATCAGGATTCATAGAAATGTATTTTTGTTCTTTCCTATGAAATACTTTATTTAAATCATTTGTGAAGTGACACGTAGTAACATTTTAAAGCTATGGCTATGTTGTACAAAAACACTTGAAATAGTTGTCTTATACAACATGTGGCTCTTTAAAAATGGTAATTATATTTCACATTTGCAAGTGTAATTATGATTCCCATTTTTACGGATGGTGGAAACCGAAGTTGAGAGAATATAGTGGCTTGCCCAACATTACATAGAAACATTGTAGGAACAGGATACGAGCTTAAATTTCTTGTATTTTCTCCTTTATTTATTGTAGGCAAAATGACTCACATTTGTGTCTTTTCATTGAACTCTTAGCATTGAATTTGAATTTAGGGTTATTACATGCAACAAATTGCCATATAATCTTTTATTTTTTAGTCAGACAACTTTTGGAATGTGAGTCATCAATGATTTTTTTTTTAGAAAATCTAATTAAAACCTGAAATTTCCACATAGACGATATCTGTGAGAGGAAAAAATGAATCAGTGTTTTTAAATTTTGTGTTTTAGTTCTAATTTAACCATCTGTTTAGAATTGCTATTTTTTGATAATGTGGAAAAGTATATATGATTGTCAGATGTCTGTTTTATAAAGTTTCTCTACTTTGCAAAATCGTATTTCCACATTTTTGGCTAAGAAGTATTTGACTGTAGCAGGCAGAATTCTCTGATTTTAAATTTTTCTAGAAAATGAGAAAGAGAAGCAAATGAGCTGTTGACTTCCAGTATTTAATGCTTACATTTTTAGACCGTTTTTAGGCAGATTGTGGTCTTTCTTTGGTGCTAAAGCTATTTTAAGTTGTGTGAGTAGAATAAAGCTGTAGCCACCACACATTAATTTGGAGACAAATTTAAACCAGATACTCCAAGAAAACACTAACCAGAATGTTGTGAGTAATTTCCCGTGAGAGTCCTGTCTTCTTAAAAAATAACAAGAATAAAAATAATAAAACGGTCAAATTAAAGGTAAAATGATGAATTTTGCAGTCGTCATTTATAAAGTATGTTTAATTGAATCACTTGTAGTCATAAGTCCAGGGTAGTCTTTGACTTCTATAGAGAATTGGCTGAAACAACAGAGTACTTCGGATGTTTGAAACACTATGTCAAATGTTAAGAAAAAAGTTTAGAATACAAAACGAAGTGAATATACCCTGGGAAGGGAGAGGAGTCATTTATATGTGCACCTGTGGCAGAGAGAGGGGCAAAAGATAAAGGCGAATGAAGAACATGTGATCTCTACTTTTCGATTCCAAGCATGGGTGTGGTGAAGCCATATTCAAATTTAATTCCATTGGCAATGGCTTCTCTACCAACCATTTGCAATCAAAGAGTTTGATTTTAAGTGAGTTTCAGGAGTAAAATCAAAATTTGCCAGTCTTACTGGCCCCTAACTTGGACTTGATTGAGAGGCCTGTCATTTAATCTTCAACTCACCGTGTAGTTAATAACTACAGGGACCTGAAGCAGAAAGCAAATGTGTTGAGCACTTTCTATTAAAAATTTTTGCTGTTAGTGTTTTTTTACATGTTTTTATTTTATTTATTATTTTTTATTTCAGCATATTACAGGGGTACAAATGTTTAGGTTACACATACTGCCTTTGCCCCACCCAAGTCACAGCTTCAAGCATGTCCATCCCCCATATCGTGTGCACCATACCCATTAGTTGTGAATATGCCCATCCCCTGCTCCCCACCCCCCCATGATGAGTCAGTAAAGGCAGTAAAGGGGTGTGTAAATTGACTTCCCTGTCAGTAGGTGGCACTTGCTGGGAGCACCAAGCTTTGGTGTTGTTTTTGGGTTCTGTAACCTGCTGTGGTTACTCTGGAGAGGCACTCTAGTGCCTCAGGTTGTGGGTGGGGCCCTGGGACTTCCAGGTGTGTCCTTATTCTCCACCTCAGCAAGGGGAAGTTGGGGAGTGAGGCTGGTTGGGGCTGGGTTGTGACCCTGCTTTTAAGCCCCACAAATTCTATTAGCAGGGGCCAAAGGTCTGGTCTCTGCTTCTGGGCAAAGTTGCCAGGGAGGGGTTGAAATGGCCTCACTCAGCCACAAAGTCTGGGTGTGGAGGTAGGGCTGTCTGAGACCTGCAGTCTGGAGCAGGCCTCGCTCCTTTCCATCCTCCCCTATTCTGTGGTTTCTCTCTGGCCTCTGCTGGCAGGTAGGACCTCAAGCCAGCTGATCTCCCCTGACTTTGATTTGAGCCGGGAGTTTTCTTGCCGAGGATCACAGCCTGAGCTGGGAGTGCAGCCCTCCTGTGGAAGGAGGATTGCCCCCGGAGGAAGCTGCAGCTGGGACCCACTCTGATCTGCCCCTGAAGGCACACACACCTCAGTAGACTAGTTCACAAATATCCCTTCTGTGCCTGTGGGCAATGCGATGGAGACCTGGCTGTATGGGATCTGGCCTGCAGGCCTGTGCCCTGGGCCCAGGAGATCAATCCCTGGCCCTGCCAGGGAGAGAGTGCTGGTCTCAAGTCACCAACGGGGTGCCCAAGCTGGGTCAATGTCTCTCTGCCTCAGGATTTGCCCCACTCTGCTGGTGTCAACAGGCAAACAGCACCTGGAAGGCCCAGCGGGTAGGGGCTCACAGTGCAAGTACCCCTCAGTCTGCTGCAGGGCCTCAGAAGGAAAGGTCCAATTCCCTGCGGATGCCTCCGGGTGACCGTTAAATTGCCTCTCTTGGCAGCGGTGCAAGTAGGGGAGGAGAAAGGGAGGACGAAGCAATATGGCGCCTGCCGATTGTCTCAGGTCTGTGGGGTGGGACATGTTCTGAGGGAGCTGGGAGCCTGGCGCCCTGTCTGCAAAAGGTCACTGCTCGCTGGCAGCAGCCTTCTCTGGGCTGGTGTTGGCAGGTCTCTGCAGCAGTTCAGGAGCCCACCAAAGGTCCAAGATGCAAGGGAGGGGAAATTTAAGTGCTCCACTTACCCTTGTTGCTGGTCTCCAAGCCTCTCGGGGTTTAGACCCTGCCGATGTCTTTCTCCTTCTGGTTCTGCTTCACAACTTCTTCCCGTGGAGTCTCCTTACAGGCACCCTTCCTTCCGACCCTCATCTGATCTGTGTTTGTCTGCCCCTTTGTTTTTTTCACTTTCATCTAAAACTTCCTTGTAGAGACACTTTGGCTGGCTGTTTTTCTTGCCCGCCATCTTTCCCATACTTACCTGCTGGTCGTTTTATTTTATTTACTTGTGTAGCTGTGAGTGATCCCCTCAGTGTGGGTATCAGGCTCAATGACACACACAATTAGTTGTGGTGTGAAAAATCAAGGGGAATAGGCCACATGAAGAGTTCTGTATCACATCTGTTTCAGTGCTTTGTAGAAGTTAAGCAGTCTTAGATGGCTTTAGTTGACTCTAAAAGAGAACATAAATGAATTTCCAGATTTGTTTTCATTGAGTTTTTCTTTCGTCATCATTTAAAGTGCTTATTGCCTCAATTCGTTTTGTCATTTAACGTTGAACAAGCAATATTTTATAAATTTCAGTAAAAAAAAAAAACAAACAACTAGGAGGTGCTTATTGTATACATGAGTTATATTATTTGGATATTCATTTTTAAACTTTAAAAAAATATTTTTATATAAGAACAAATGCAAGCTTGTGTCCTTTAAGAAAAAAAGAGAGGAACAAATCCTGATGGTTATTAAAGACACTGTAAGCTTATAAACATTTCTCTTGAGATGACTGATAATTTTTTCTTTTGAAAATTAAACATTTGTTCCAAATGCATAATTTGAAACTCTAGTTGTTTGTTTCCTTGTCCATATTTTATTTCAGAAATAGAAATGCATCAAAAGTGGCTGATTTTAAATAACTGTTATTTCTGTTTCCAGGCATTTGGCTTAAGAGAAATAACGTAATAATTACAAAATAATCTTAAAACGTAATGAATGCATGAAATACCCTTCAGAAGGTATTTTTGTTTTCAACTTTGAATATTAATTTCTAGAATGTGTCCAATACATATCCTAACACCTTTTGATTATGCTGCTAATGATCTTTGTATTGCTTAATATTCCCCTAGAAAAAGATACTAAAAAGCCTGAAGCAAGAATAATTTCCTTAAATGGGGTTAAAAGTTTGAATTTGAATTTCCATTTTTTGTTTCTGTTTTATGGATAACTTTTGTAAGCCTGCCTAAAACCAGGTAATAGATTGGAGTCTTTTGCAACTGAGTTTTAACATGCATTAAATCATAGAGCCAGCATTCCAATATGCTATTTCTTTTTTCTGTTAGCTCTACTATTTTACTAAGGCTCTCAGTTCTTACTCTTATTCTTAAAACATTGTTAATTATAACTTCTTCCTCTCCTTTGAAGGAACTAGTGTAAAGTATCTGCTTAACAGAGGAGAAGGAAGAGAGTATATCCAACTTGCAAAATAGTAGCATTTTTGTTATAGAAACCAGTCTTCTAGCAGGAATTACGATGTTCTTTGGTTTGTTAAATGCATATAAAGAATCAGCTTATTCTCTCACGCCTGGGCCCACTCGTAATTCATTAGCAGATCTTATTGGCTTTCTCTTTAAAATTGATTCTACATCTGATTATTTCTTTCCACTTCCAGGCTCTCATTTTTGTGGCATCATCTTGTCTTGACAGTTACAATAGCCTGCTACTGACAAGATGATTGCCCTCAATGAGTTTAATAATTAATTTGTGACAAAACAAAACACAAACAAACTTGCTGAGATGCAAGAGATTGTTTGAGTTCATAGATTCTGTTTTGTTGTGGTGGTTATTGTGGTGTATAGTTGAAGTCTATTTTGCTCGACAGAGAGAATACACTCAAAATATCCCTGTGAATAATTGGAATATGAAAGAATATTTATATTCTGGTAAGATGTATTAATTGACTGCTATATGAGACATTCTAGTAGGTGCTGGGATATTTAAATGAAGAAGAATAAGATCTGTGCCTTAGAGGAGCTCACAGTCTGATGAGGATACACACATAGAAGACACACACAGTAGTAAGTGGTGTAACAGAAACTCACATAAAGTACCATGGGAGCACAGAGAAGGGGCACCTAGTATTCCTGTTTAAGAGCTCAGGTTATCTGTTGTATTTATAATATCCATGTAGTCGAGGAAAGAGGTATGTGGTATTGAACTTTTATAATTAGTGAGGAATTCAGTTAATAACCTTCCTTTGTCCTCTTTATTCCTGAGTAGAGCTGGTCTCACAGAGAACAAAAGATACATACAGGTTGAATCCATAGAGATTTTTCAAACTCATCTGAATTCTTGAGTCTAGAGTTATTGTTGCTTTGTTTTGTTTTTTTATTTATTTTTGATACCAATCTAAGTGTTTAATATATATCCAAACTTTGAATTTAAGAAATACACCATTATGTAAAAAACTATTTTTAAGAAATAAATGTGAAAAAAGTAGTATTGATGTGACCAGCACTTGACGTGTTACTTGTATTTTTTTATTTTTTGGCCATTTTGTAAGACTGTTGACACTGCAAGTGTAGTAATTTCCCAGCTTAAACTCTTTCCAAATTTATTACAATATCAATAGTAGATCCCTTTTCTTTTAGTTGTGCTGTAGTTTTGGCCCTGTTTGTTATTTCATATTGTATCCTAACTTCCTTACAGCTGAGTTAACTGTTGGTGTAAGTAATGTGAACCTTCTTTGGAGAGTCAGATAAATGGCTTCCAGACAGATCCAATTTTTGTTCAGGATAGTTTCATAATTTGCTTTGTAATGCTAGTGTGCTGGATTTAAAGCTTAGGTATAACAGTTACCTTGAGTTATGGAAATACTTCTCCTCAGACTTTTTAGGTGATATGTACAGGTCTAAAGTTTCAACAAGCCATGCTTCTAATAATTTTGCATTAAATTGTATTAGTTTTAGTTTTGACCTTTAATATTATTCGATCTCTCTTTTTCTCTACCTTTTACTTTCTCTTTTCCCACCCCCTATTGATATATTAAAGATGACCTTAGGGCTGAATTATTGTCACACTTGTTTATTGAAATTAGTTTTCAGTAAAGGAAAATGATTTTTTTTAATTTAATGATTTATTTAGTTATGTGAGTATGCTTTATTTAATGTAATGTTTCTGTTCAGGTATGTGAAGAACTGTTTTCATTTCATTTCATGTAATAACTGTATTGGAAATAAAGTGGCATTTCTGGAACTCTTAAAAACATTGAAGGAATCTCATAAGCTTTTACCAAGGAGATATCATTTTGGACATGCTCTTGTTTTATTGAAGTTTTTATATTTCCATTAAAATCATGTCTCTTTATAATTTTTAGAGCCTCTGGGAAAGTGAATGTTCTGAGTTGTAAAAAGCAGGCTGAAATATAAATCTATAATTAGAACACTTCTCATCTTTTGAATTACAGGTCAATTGATTAAGCCAGTCGACAGTGTGTATTTATCATGAGATTGTGGGCAGTCTTATTTTTAATTTTCTTTATACGTAAGTGTCAACAATATAAGCCTTTCCTGTCCTAAATGGAAGCTTCATGAAATCTCTGCTGTCTTAACAACAGAACTGTATGGTTGTCTTTCTAAACTCCAGTTTTAAGAACTCAGCTTTTCTAGCATTTGAACAGAGAACACTTGTCAAGAAATAAGGGGACTCGGGCCATGGGGTTTTAGGTTCTTTGACTTTAGTCAAGTTACTTAGTCTGTCTGAAATTTGGTTTCCTAATTTGTTAAATTAAGGATTGAATTTATTCTCTAACATTCTTTCTCAAACTCAGCCATTGGCTAGGACATCTCTTCTTCTTGGATCCCATAGACCGCTATAGTCAGCTTCATCTATCTTCCCCACTAACCCCCAAAGTAGGTTCTTACATTCCCTAGTCCCAGGCATCTGTGTCCATTCACCCTGAAACATTGGAGTTGAACTGTGTCTTCCATTTCTAAACATTCTCTAAAATACCATATTTTGCCTCTGGTTCTCTAGAAATGTGGTTGCTTTTTGTTAGTCTTGTAGGATCATGGCATATTGCCCCCTCTGAATACACTAGAACAAGGGTCCCTAACCTTTGGTGAGTTGTATAATCATTTCATTATATATTATAATGCAACAATAATAGAAAGAGAGTGCGCAATAAATGTAATGCACTTGAATCACCATGAAACCATTTTCCCCTCCTTCACCCTCCCAACCTCCATCCATGGAAAAATTGTCGCCCATGAAAATGGTCCCTGGTGCCAAAAAGGTTGGGGACTGCTATACTAGAAGAACAGGGAATAGCCCTAATAATGCCTAAATGTTAACATCTGCCTTTATTAATCTGAATGCCCCTAAATCTGACAACAGTGGTTCCTGCGCAATGCTCCCCCAGAATTAGCTGTGCTTGCTTACAACAGTTATTTCTAAAATGTGAAACTGGGAGAAAGACCTAATTCATTGGGTGCCATAATGAGTGTTCAAATAGATATGCCCATGCCAGAAGAATGGGACAGGACAAAAGTAATGAAATTTCATGGAGATATTTGTTGACTTTATAAGGGTAGGAGCCTTGTCTGTGTTGTTTATATCTAGTATACAGAAGAATGTCTTGCCTAGAGTAGACCTTCTTTAAATATTCGTTGAGTGAATGAATGAATCAGATTACAACTGCTTAAGTACAGAATGAAAGTGCTTACTTAACTCTAGGTTTGAGTATGAGAGCACATGCAGAGAATGGAGGCCATTATGATGTAGTGTCTGAAACCTAGTCAAATAAAACATAGTGGGAAAAGAGCAGAAATCTTTACCCAGAGGTTAGAAGGTTTAGTGGGGGTGGAGGATTAATTTGTTTAATTATTGAGTATAGCATTTACACTAATGGAGAGATTTTATGGCTTTGTCAGGTACTCTGCTCCTTGAAACTTGAGATGTTCATGTAGGGGATGCATGATCATCTGTCAGAAATGAGGAAGAAGGGAATCCTAAAGGAACAGATAGTTGAACCTGCTGATCTCTAAGGTCCATGTGAGTCCATGGTTCTGTGAGTTTTACTCCAAGGGGAATTTGACATGGCATGCTGACTGTCTCACAGAGAATAGTGAAGTGGATGATGAAATTTTCTGTCTTCGCTAAAGAGATTGAATTTACAGAGCTTTTTTTTTTGACAATATCAACATTCTTAAGAATATCAAAAGATGGAAGTGATTTTGTCTTCTTATTAATAAGAGACAATTAATGGAGACCACAAAAAAGTGATCGTGGATAAGAGAGAGATGGGTGTGAGGGAAGCGAGAAAAGAAAGATCAGTTATGACATTATTGTGAATTGCTTGGATGTAGAATATGGGCAGTACATCTAATACATCGGTAACCCTGATAGAGTATTTTCTTTATTAACACCGCACTAGTGAGGACACTGCAGCCATTGGGAGGTCTTACGTATGTGTGTGGGGAAATCTTCTAGAACACCTCAGTAGCCTCTGACGATATAGATGCACATGGTAATTAGTGAAATCATCTTTAACGTGTTGAATTTGAGTCTTCAAAAAATGTTTAAGTCATTTATTCAGCAAAGCGAGGGAGTTTAAAGATGATTATAAACATGTTTTATGACCTTCTGAAATTAGCAGTTTATTGAGGGAGACAGGTGCACAAACAAATAACTGTATTATAACTTGCTAAATTTTTTAGAAATTATGATACGAATAGCATGCTGTGGGAATGATCTACTTTGGGAGATTAGAAACGAAGGAGACTGGGTCTTAAAGGATAAACTTTAAAGGATAAGAAGTACAGGTAGCAGGTACGTAGGAACAATAGGGAGGCAGTATCCTTACTTAGGGACTTAGTAGTAAGGTTGCTTTCTAAAAAGTAAACTATAAAATTATCAAATATTGTGCAGAGCTAGGATGTTAATTTTTCAGAAAAGCTCCTAGATGAGAACAAGACGGTGAAAATATCAATAGATATAAAGAAATGATGTATCAATCAAGAGGGGGAGTTTGGACAGAAACTGGATGTGGAGAGGAGGAGAAAGTTAGAGAGATATGCATCAGCATCCTCCATGTAAACACTGCCCAGAAGAGTTGAACACTCCTGCTATTGTGGTTTGTAAATCCCTAATGTGTAGATGGATATGCCAGGCTGCCATTAGCCTGATGCCATGTAAACATTGTTTCATAAAACAAACTCCCCTTGCTCTGATTTTCTGTTCATTAAGCTACATTCTGGTTATAATTTGCCCTCCTATCTAGATCAGTCTATGGGGAGACAATGTCCTGGTTATGCTGACATAAGGATTCTGATCCATATGGCAGTTATGGTTCTCTCCATAAACTAATGTAGTTAATTGTGTGGTATTCTAGTCTGTACATTAATCTCTTGTGAACTTAACGTTACTCTACTGCTGAGAGATGGCTCCACTCAGAGTACCAGAATGAAAAGAAATGCCAGTTCCTAAGCATACAAAGTTGAGGTCCAGACTCAGATGATGAACTAAAGTGAACTCATCAAGGTAAATGCTTGGCTACCAGCCCCATTTTGAAGCAGCACAACTCCAAGCAGAGTTGTACAAGTCAGATGTGGTCAGCGGAGACACACAGGCATATTTAAGAAACTGCAAGCAGTGAAAGTATTAAGAGAGTGGAAACGGGAAGATGAGGCAGCAGAGAAGGGCAGAAGACAGATTATGAAAGGATTTGTCCTTTTGAGCAGAGAATGTTTCATTTTTTTTTAAAGTATTAATAAGTTGATTTGAAAGAAAATGTCATTTATGTTTCTTTTGGTAAAACATAATTCTACATTTCATGATTAATTTCAACAAGTGGATCTCCTTGTTATTTCTTTTAAATTCAAGCTGAGTTTAGTGCCCACAGAATCTTCTGGTTTTGTTGTATTGAGTAGCCTAGTTAAAGGTGATGAGGCTGCTATGTAATGACTGAAGATGTGACAGCAAGCCATCTTGACTTTGGTCCATTGTTTATACACACAGTTCCAGTGATTCTGTTATTTTCTTACAAGCCCTATGCAATACATCTTTGAATTTCTCTAGTAATGAAATTGTATGATCGTAATGACTGAGAATTGTTTTGCCCAAAGGGGGCCCCGAATCCTTGTAATCTCTTAAAGGGCTCCTTAGAAACCCCTTTTGTTGAGTATATTTGCTTACTTGAAATGTACCTCCATCGTGCTTGTATTAGATTTTCATAACTCAAAAGCATTTATGTAGTATGGCTGCATTTGAAAACTTAGACTTTTTTTTTTTTTTTTTTTAAGCATGTTTTGATGAGATAAAGGTGGTAACACTTTTTTTCTCAAATGAAGAAACTAACAGCATCACATTTGGCAATTTTCATTTTCTGGTATTTTACTAATGTTCAGTGAAAGCTTGAAGTCAGTTTGTGGTATCAGCTTTTACTCTCTGATCCATTAGTGGCAATACATTATTAAAATGGTAAAGGCTTTTTTTCAACTTCTTTGTTTTCTGTTGATTACAGAATTTTTATAATTTTGTTTGCTAAGTATCTGCTCACTAGTTCCCAAACTGCCCTACTGCTGAACTGTCTATAATTTTATCTCAGTTAATGAGTAGGTAGAGTATTTTATTTTACTAAAGGAACTGACAGAGTCAGATCTATTTTCTAATCCAGTTCTTTTAGTTGGTCATATAGATATTACAAGTATTCTTTTTTTGCCTCCATCAATAATCAACTTACATTTTATTTCTTATACCTTAGGAAAAATATATAAGCAATGAAGAAGAGCACTTAAGGAGGATGGAAGAGGCCAGATTGCAGCTCAAGGATCAACTTCTTTGTTTGGAGACTGAACAAGAATCCATTCTTGTTGTGATAGGAAAGGAAATTGATGCAGCTTGTAAAACCTTCTCCGGGGACTCGATGGAGAAATTGAAAGTAATTATGAATTCTCATTGTGCCCTAAATTTTCACTTGGATTCCTAATATATAATTATATTTGCATTTTTATGTATGGTTACATGGTAATAAGATTTTTATTCCAGAAAGTTTTATGAAACAAAATAACTTCTTGCATTTCTTTTTTAGAATGAGGCACTGTGTCTATTGCACAGTTATGATGAGAGAAAGCATGGTGTCATTCCATTGAATCGCCTGTGTCTCACTCTATAAAAGAAAATGTCTTATAAGAGAGGCAGCAGTTCTGACTCAGGAAAATATCCATGGAGTCAAGAAGTCTGGAGCTTGGATTTTTCACTATCATAGGCTATTTTTGTTGTTTTTGGTACATTACCGGCTAATAGCTATTGAGTATATTACAGGTACCGTGGTAAAATATGGTACTTCAGTATCTCTCATTAACCCGTAAAACAATCTTACCTCTCAGTTACTCTGACTAAATCCACTTGAGAGAAGAGAAAGTGAGGCTTGGCCATACATCTGGTGAAATTCTAAATTAGGATTTCAAACCTCGGACGTCTAACTCTGGAACCTAAACAAGTAACCACTGTGCTATCTACCTTTCCTATTTAAACAAGTTATATTTATTTAGTTTTTCTATTTTTAAGATGGAATATTTCTGCTCAATTTATAGTTGTCATGAAATGGTAAATAAAAACAAGTGATCACAGATGCTTTGAATTCCTTGAAGGTAAGCACTTGTATCAACTGTAGGTTCTGGTACTGTATATTGCATATGGAGAGTATTACGTTGCTTCGATACGGTATAATCATAACACATTACAGTTCAGCACCCTGTATTTACTTCATTTAATGATATGACAGCACTCAAATTTTGGTATTATACTTATGTGCTTTTTACTTTTCAGGTGTTTCTTCTATTTGTTTTGTCATTCATTTGTTTCTGCCCTCCACCAGAATAATTTTCCTTTCTCATACTCCTGTGCTTCCCTCTCTTTACCTGCTCTTCCTCTCCAACTTATTTTCTTATCTCTCTTAAGTTGTTTTTAAAAGAAATTAAAACTATGATTCTACTTTTGCAGCCAAAGATTTTTTAGAATTTGACTTTAATGGAAATACTTCAACTGATAAAATTTGGAGAGTTGATGAAATTTTTACAATAGGTATTCCTATTGACATTTAAAAAAATGTTCAAATGTCAGTTCGAAAGGGCTATGAGCCTAATATGAGAAGGAATTGACTTTAAGGGAAAACTATTTTTTAGGGTTGTTTTAGGGCCTATTATATTATGATGTGGGTTTATTTTTTTTTCCTGTTAATGTTGCTTTTTAAATTTAAGATTTGTCTTGTTTGCATGTATTTAAAGAATGTGTGGCCTTGAAAATCCTAATTTCATCTAAAAGAAGTACATATTAACAATGCAATATTTATTCTATATTTAAATATTTGTGTCAGGCTGGTTTGTTTTCAATCATGTGGGAACATAAAATGAAAACATTTACCTCATGTTATAAGATATATAAACCTTGTTATGGGCAATCACAGGCAAAAACATTGTGTTGATAGCAGATTGTTTAAATATTTTATTTCTTTATGAGGCACAAATTATCCTTCCAAAATATTTCAAAAAGCACCCTGTTCTTTAATAGGCTTTCAGGCATGGAGTGATTGTGGGAATGGATCTTTACACCTCTTCCCCTAGAGAAAGACTAATTCAACCCAAATCATGGGTGGAAAGTAAACTAAAGGAATGGAAATTCTATTAATTTCTTTTAAGAAAGAGTCTATATTTTTTTCATCGTGTGGGTCTCTTTCTGTTAGTAACTTCTGTCATTTTATTCCTATAAACTTGAAAAATAGTGGAATACTGAAGAACGTAGCATTTGCTCTTACCCTCAAAAAAACCAACAGAGGTTTGTTAAAGATAAAATTGATTCTTTACTTTGTGGTTTATAGTTCTATGGGAGAGTGGTAGAAGAATCAAGTAAAATGTTTTCTAAAAAGGAATAATTCCAATTATTCTTTGTCAATTCTTGATTCTTGAACTATTTCTGATAAAATTTTTAGCTGTTATATGTAGAGGATGTGGTTTGGAATGGATTAGAAAATAGATATGTAATAAATGAGTTTGAGAAAAGTCCTGAGGAATGTTGATCTTAATTACATTTTCTTTTTCCAGTCACCATATTTGTTACTTATTTAGTTAATGCATGTAGTGTTTGAAAATTAAGGGCAGGCATACAATAAACCACTACCATTATAAAACAACTAGGAAAGTGTCTGAATTAAAGATTCATTTCTATATTTATTCTCATAGGCCAGTCTTTGATAATTTAAGATCTCAAGTAAATAGGTTAGTTCTGTATCATGACTTTATGTTAGTCTCTCTCTTCCCATAACAATTGATCTGAGTATTCTTCAGTTGTAGAGCATGAAGAGGATAGGTTTTGGATGATGAAAGGTATAGGTTCATATTGCATCTTTCCAAATTTCCAATGTATAACCTTGGATGAGTTATATAATCTCTATTCTCTCTAAGAATTCATGTCCCCAATTATAAGTTGGCTCATTATGAACATAAAGTAAAATAAGAAATAGAGGGTCATGTAGTGTGAAATAACTTGCACTTAGTAGATACTCAAGTAATATTAACTGTCATTATTATGTGGTACCTTTTTTGGTAACATGTTCACATGGCTTCTCTTTCCTTACCTTTTTTATGAAAAATGCCTGTGATAGTACTCTTGTCATAATAGACCTTGAATTCTATTTATTCATGATGACATCTTGATATGCAGTTATGGTGGTGTACCGAGTGTGTTCTATGTGCCAGACATTATGCTAACACTCATTTTGTTTGGTCTGTACCTTGGTTTTATAAGGTAGTTTGTCCACTTTACTGGTAATAACCTGCAGCTTAGAGAAATAAAGCCATACCACTTGTAAGTGATGAAAGCTGTTGTCTTAAACATAAAACTGGATATAAATCTGTAAAGCAAATCATAAAATATGAACATTACTTGTACTTATCACATCAAATTATTTTTGACTTTAGTCTTGAGGACTATATCTTAGATCACTGAAGATTTGATTAACATGGATGACAAGTGAATGAAAATGAAAATAGTAAAAACATAATCAATGACATGAATGTTTACAAATATTCAACAACACAGTAGAGATTTGGAAGAGAAAGACAACTCTGTGAATTAGGGTGATTAGGGAAAATTTCACTGAAAAGTCAGGGAGAGCATGAGATTTGGGTGATAGAAAGATGGATGAAAGAAAAGTTTGATATAAGAATGCAACAATCTTGTGTATGGCATGTGGTAGGCACTCAGTATGCATTCATCATGTGTCTAAATGAATTAATGATGTTACTGACAGGGAGGTAATGTGGCCACCCATCAGGAGGTATGGAAGTATTTGAAAATGGGAATAGATATCTCTTTGCAGAAGAATAGGATATATTTAGACAAAAATTCTAGAAAGAGGCCCTGCAAAAATATTATATGTAACACAGGGTTTAAAGAAAGTAGGAATTGAGTAAAAAATTTGTGTTTGTAAAGTAATTGACGGTCTTTGAGTACAGCTTTGCTTCAGTAATAAGGCAAAACTAGATAGCAGAAGATTTTATAGATGAGTTGGTGTGAAGGAAATCAAGGCAGCTAGTCATCAAGACAATCCTATTTATTGTAGAATTTTGTTATTATCTTGAAATATAAAGCAATGTTTGCATGAAGTCATGTTGATGAGTTTCTGTCTCTTTTTGACAACCCATCGATGAGACAAAATGGCTCTCATAATTAAACTAAGGGACAGTAAGTGAGGGAAAGAATTAAGTTTCCATATAATCACATCTAACCCTCTGTGAAATACAGAAAGACTGAGAAAAAGAAAGAAACAAAAATGAAGTAAACTGGCTTTAATCGAGGCTGCTTGCTATGTGGAACTCTGGAATCAGCTTCTCAAAGATTGTGGCAGTGATAACATGTGATAGTTGATTTTTCCATGTCTTTATATTTGAACTAAAGAAGTTATGTTAGAGAAAAATCTCTTTCTAATAGGCTCTTATTTCTTGTAGGTTTTTTCTTCTGGTTCTGATACACATTGTGACCCACATCGCTGGTTAGCAGAAAGCAAGGTAATTAATCTTTAAATCCTAAAGTTATCATAATATTTATGATCTTCAAGTCATTCTATTTGGTTTAGCCATATATTTTGTTGTATAACTGAACATTTTAAGCTGTAATATTTCATTGCCAGGGAAGATACCACTGCAGTGCATTTAAGTAACATGCATGTTTCTTATTTTAACATTTAGAAATTAGCTTAACTATATAGGCATAGAGTGAGAGAATAAAAGAAGGTAAACTGTTGAAATATTAAGAACCAGATATTCACAGAGACAAATTCTTCTGCCTTTTACTTGGGTGGTGTCTCTGGAAGTGTACAAAGGACAGCTGGGAGTAATCATCTTTTTAAAAATGTACACTTAACGTATTTTGGTTTCCGAGGATAAGATCAAACGAACACTGCTCCTTTCACCTCTATGGGTATCTTTTGTAAAATAAGAAGGGTAAACTCTATGTTCTTAAGATAACTTTCCTGCATCATGGTTCTTTGGTATTATGATTTAAATTTAACGGAAGGTAAGCAAAAATAAATAAAATGGAACAATTTTCTAATTGTAGCAAAAAATTCTTCTGCACTATGGGATAATCATCAGCTATTTTCATATATTGGATCAGTTTGGAAATTCATTAATTAAAATATATGGAAAGTTATGACCAGATAAATTATGTGTATCTATTCAAGTATCAATAGTTATTTACTTGTATTCCTTTTTAGACTGATTTTTCTTAGATACTACAGTGGAAAATCATCCATCTCATTTAAATTCCACAAGAAAACCACCTGTACTATATATAAACCGAATTGTAGCCCAACTTAGGATTTTATTGCAAGCAAGAAAGTTTAAGTTTTGTCCATTATTTTTATTTAAAAATATGAGAAAAGTGAGGTTTCAGAGGAGGAAGATGACTTGTCCAATGCCATGTAAAGAATGGAAAAACAGATTACATGCTATGTCTTACTCACAATTAATGTTTTCCCATTATGCATATTGCCACCTAACGCCATTGTTCATTTATCCAAGGTTTATTGATTATGTACTACTTTGTGTCTCACACACTGGAGACAAAAGGGTTAGCAAGCCATGGACTTTGTGCTCATGTGGTGTAAAGTCTAAAATGTTAAAAGGTAATATTGTCATAAATAGGTGTAAACACTGACAAAGAAATACAGAACATGTTTGTTCTGGGAGGTTGGGAGGGTATGATGCTGCCAGCATGCCATAGACAGCTCCTGGAAAAAAACAATATTTAAACTTGATCATACAAAAAATATGTGGACATTCTCCAGTTGACTAATTATGCATAGAACAATGGTAAGAAGATGAGAATATTCGAGTAATCACAGATAATGCACTGAGATTGGTGAGTAAGGTACAGGTGGGAGGTGATGGAAAGACAAGGTTCACCTTTGGAGGCCAGCAATGCTACAGAAACCTCTTTAAAAAAAAAAACTTAATAAGAAGATAAAAGTATTATGACAGAACATTAGAATTTACCTTACCTTGTAAATTTTCCTCTTATACTTTAACAACAGTGATCATGTGTGTTCCTAACCATTTTTGATAGAAACAAATGCACATTTTTTGTTTATGTCACCTGCATAGGGAATTTCGATTATACATGTTTTGCTGTATGAGAATTTTTTGGCCAGAAATTTCTGTTGTGAATAAATACAGCATTTCTCTGTTATCTGGACTCCACAATTCTGACAACAAGAGCAATGTACTTGGAATTTTCTTTCAAGTTAAAATCTTTATCATTTCTGAACAGAAAGCTTTCACTGCTATGGTTCAGTTAAATTATGAGAGCCAGAGATGACTCTTAATCATAGCTCTTTAATTTGGGAGCTAGTGAGCAGTTTTCCCTTATCACTTAATGGGATTGAACTTCCCATCAGACCAGTTTTAACACTGCATGAGACAACTGTTTCTTCTGCAATGTAAACGGATCGTGATAAAAAATACCTTGTTGACCAACTGACTAAGGAGAAATTGAATCTATTTACTAGAAAGATGGCTTAGGTTATTGATGGGCTACAATATTGTAATTCCCATGAACTATGACTAGACAGCTCTATAAGTATTGAAGATAAAATCTGAAATCAGAGGACAAAAGCTACATGGAAAGTAGAATTGCTGTTCAGCTAGTCCATTCTGACATCTTGCAGTATTAGAAGGGCCTCTGAGGGCATTCGGTAATTGTTTTCATAAATCTGCCAAATGAATTTCTTCTGTTAGTGTTAATTCTAGAAAACTGGGTGGTTGGGCTGGGAATGGATCACGGTTGCTTTGTTGGCAGTGGTGGCATAACATAAACATGAAGTCCTATGGAGAGTTAGATCAGATTCTTAGATAAAATAACCAATGAATGGTAAGAATAAGACACTACAGGAAGGAAGAGGATTGAGATGGTCGTTAAGAAATGTCAGGCAAGGAATTCCCGTAGATTAGGGATGTGTTTTTGTATTAAATTCTGACAAGGTATGTAGAAGTCAAGTTTTCTTCAGCTTATTTATATTCTACTTTGACTGTAGAAAGCTATACTTCTTGGCTTTTGTCTGAAGTAATGAAATTCCCCATATACTCTTCTTTCAATAGTCTGTGAGCTTTACGAGGGAAGGCCTTAGACTATCCTGTTCCTCATTACACCTTTAGCACTTATCTCAATGCCTGGCTAAATGTTCAATACGTGTTTTTTAAAAAAGTAATCATATTGGGTGTGCTGCATTTTTCCACTCAAGGTACTTCCTCAGCTGAATAAATAACAAGTAGATGAGATTCCAATGAATCTATTAATTCTCAAATATTGGTTATATTTGATCAGAGCTGTAAACTTTGAGATTATACAGGTAAGAAATATACTTCCAAATTATTTGGGGATTTTCCTATATTGTCCTTTTTTGGTAACATCTCAGAGAGCCACACTTTCTATAGTATAATGTGTTCTGGATATTGACAAGCATTTGCTTTTCCCTACTGTATGACCGAAGCAGCCTTAGAGATCATGTAGTTTGACCTCCTCTTTTTGTAGAGGAGAAAACTGAGGCCTAGGGAATTTTCAGTTTTACCTAAGGACATAAAGCTAATTAGTTGCTGAGAAGGTTTGGAACTCTGGTCTCTGAACTTTGTGCCATTGTTTCTTTTCATTGGTTGTGTGATCCACACTTGAATATAAACTTACATTTATGAATATTGTCTTTTTAGTGACGAGGATTTTTTTTAAACCAGTCATTGTATAAAAAGTATTAGACTCTATATTTAATTGTTGATGGATGTGAACAACTACGTGGAATATCCATCTGATATAGAAATGAAATGCTATACTTAGTATCTTGATTCATTTGTTGGAAATGTAATTTAGGTTATTTACATGAATACATTTGATTTAATTGGAGAAAATATTTTATATTTTAAAATATGTACTGCTATGGAGATATTTTTGCTTTCTTCTTGATTATATTTATAACTAAGTAGAAATGTAGAAAAAGCATTACTGAATAAATTATAATTTTATTTTTAGGTTGACTTGTATTTGAATTGTGTAATTTTGGTTTAATTCTTGTTTTGGTGGCCTAGCTCATTTTAAAAAATTGCCATCCTCTTTCTTTATCTCTTGTTTTTATATAAACATTTCCTTTTGAAATTAGTTTTAGAGTTTTGGTGAAGGGAACATAGTAGTTAAAGCAGCAAAATTCTGGGTCCTAATATTGCTACCTCTGTAAGCTATAACCTTTAATTTAGTTTTAGCTTTGAGTCATATCTTAGCATGACTTCACTATTATGTTAAGTCTCAATAGAGGATTCTCACAGATTAAAAAGGTCATCTTCATAGTTTTACTAGATACTTATGAATATTCCCACCTTATTGCAAGCTGCCAACTATGAAGGTAAAAGACTGCTTTATTTACAAATTCTTTCTCTATTTTGGTTTATTTTGCCTTACTTGTTGATGCAGCTAAATAAATGAGCCTGTTATGTAAGCTGTAAGATGCTCTTGTGAGTGGTTAATAGAATGGTTTTTCTCTGTGATTAATAGCCTTGTCAGCTAATCATTATTTGGAATTGTTAAAGTTATTGCTATTCTGTGTTCCAAGCTGCTTCTTTAAGATACTTAATGAAGATGCTGGGATTTATCTAACAAACGCTAATTCTCATAATTGATTATTGGTTGATTAAATTTTCATAAATTGATGTTTTGTAGGATTAATATATTCTGTATACATGTTCAATTCATAGAAAGCATCTAACTATAGCATATTTTTAAGTTTGTCTGCCAATGAAATGAAAGCTTCATAGGAATAAACTAAAGCCATAGATTATATTGTATTAGTCTGCTTAGGCTATCGTAATAAAATAGACACACTGGTTGGCTTAAATAGAAGATTATTTGTTTTCTCACAGTTCTGGAGGCTGGCAGTTCAAGGTCAAGCTGTCAGGTTTGGTTTCTGGTGATACCTCTCTTCCTTGCTTGTAGATTGACTATCTTCTCTTTGTGCCCTTACTTGGCTTTTTTTCTGGAAGAGAGAAAGTTCTGGTATCTCTTCTTCTGCTTATAAAGACAAGAACCCTGTCAGATTAGTGCCTCACCCTTATGACCTTATTTAACCTTAATTACCTCCCTAAAAGGCTCTATCTCCAAATACAGTACACTTGGGGTCAGGGTTTCAGCATATGAATTCTTAGGGGACGCAGTTCAATCCATAATGTATATCTAACTTGCTTAATACTTTGCTTCAGGTATTTTTTTATTATTTCATTTTTACCAGAACTAATACGATTATTATTAAGACAAAACAGATTCGTTTCTGTTACCACCTCTTAGCAATGGTAGTGACCACAGGCAGTGAACAAAGGTCAAAGATTGAGATGGAGTAGATGGGAAAGCATTGACTAAGAGGAAAAGGGAAGTTATTTCCTCAACTTGTAGTTAAATCCTGGGCAAAAACAGATTAAACTGGAGGACTTAGCCAGTGACCCCCAGGGACCAATTTTGTTTGGACCACCTGGGTTTTAAAAAATTGAATTGGTAGTGAACTTTTAAAAAATCAGACAATTGCATAATTACCATCTGGGATTTGTTTTCCTTTTGAGATATCAGAAGATCTGATAAAACTAAGGTTTCATTCTCATATAATGGAAAACAGTTGGAGCTGAGAAGAACCATGGACCTGACCACGTTAGAAGGGGTATCTGAACTATGGTTTGACATCATCCTCACCCTACTGATTCCCAGCATGCAAGGAAAGCATTGTATTTTATACTATGCTTGCACTGTTATTCTTCTTAGAGTAGATTTAAGAGAAGTGCATATATTTCTCGTATCCATGTTTAGTTCAAAATGGTAAAACAAAGCTTAAACGAGTAGCTCATTTTAATAAAAGTGTTATTTTTAATCCACATTTTTTATCAATGTTTTCTACCTGGCACTTATAGCTATTTTCATTTACCCATTCTGATGCATATCAACCAAATTAAATCCTGTGATATTATGTAATAGTGACTTATTTCCAGAACGGATGATTTTTCCCCTTGATAGGAGGTTGAAAACTGACTTCTGTTATGCTTTCCTCACAGGTCTCTTGTATAGTCTGTGGTCAACTGTGAACCTCAAACCTTTTATGAGTCCAAAGTTAGTTTGCTAATTTTTTAAAGTGTACTCCTTCAGATTTAACTCTTAAATTTTATCTTGTGCATATGTGTTTCTTCTGTTTGCCAAAGTTGTTTCATTTTATCCTCTGTTAAAAAGGTGATAATTATCTCCATTATACTAATAGATCAATTTAATATTCTGCTATCTAATCATTTGTGATAATATTAAATAACACCTGATCTCAGGCCAATCCTTGGAGAACTGTGTATAGCATATTTCCATTGGCAGGGATTAAATAATTTTGAAAATAGACTTTAGTTTCTAGGCACTTCAATTTCGAAATGTGAATGTGAGATTTATAGGTTTGCTTTTTGTCCAGCTTCCCCAATTTGTGAAACACAGCAGATACTATCTAGAATTCTTAAAGCTATTTGGTGAAGTAATTTATAAGTATTTGGTTTAATGGAATCAGAGTCTGTAGCTTTCAAAATGCCGTCTGAAAGCTATTGTTGAGGACCATGCCTAAATGGCGTAGAGTTACCAGGTCTGGCATATGTACATTGTTCCAGTCTTTCTTCTTTGTAGTTGTATTTTTGTAGTCCAAACTGATAGTGTTCAGGTCCTAAATGTGTTACTTTTGAATGTTCCTTAACCTTCGTTAATATAATAATACTAAAAAAATTTGGATTTTTTATTTTCATGATACCACTTTTTCTGTTTTATTACTTAAATGCAAGGTGCTACTTCTTTATAGGAACTTGTCAGCATCTCATTTTTCATTTAGTTGCATGTGTCCAGTTCTTCCTATGTGCTGAACACTGTACTAGCAGTGTGTGTGTGTGTGTGTGTGTGTTTTGGGGGGGCGGCATAAACACATACACACCACTCCTCCCAAGGAGCTTTTAATTGAAGAGTATTGTGACATTCTTGGAGAAAGTCTTAAGGATTTAGTGTACTAAATTCTTTAATATACAGGGATAAAGATGTGTGTACATTTGAAGTGCCAAATAAACAGCAAAAAAAGCGGTTGACAATATGTCTTTTCCAGAAATTAGATCTAACCTTTCCTTCTTTCCTTACATCATACCAATAATATTATGATGCTCATTGGGGCTTTTCAGTGTAATTTTTTTTTTTTTTTTTACACTGGAAATGGCAAGATTTGGTGAGATGAACAAAAGGTATGGTCTATGGATTCAGATTGTGGTTTTAATATAGAAATAGGCAGTGATAATGTCAGCTTTCTCTTATTTTGCCTAGTTAATATCAGTTAGTAAATTAATGACATAGGTAACACTTTAGAATCATTGTCCAATTGACCTATATCTAATATTACCAGTTAAATTGTCTAGAATAATTTTTGTTATATAATGTATTGAATATATTCTCATTTTAAAGATCCTAATAATACAGAAGCAAGCAGAATACATTTTGAATATCTACTATCATTTCCCTTTCTACCCCTCTCTCCTTAGCAGACAGAATCACCATATTTTCAGTCCTGTTTTGGCTAGATGGAGTGAGATGCAGTTACTTTTGACAAAGATATATATATATTTTATTGTGAAATATACCTGTTTCTTCCTCTCAACAGTCTTTGATATTGAGCATATCTGTCTTTTTGAGGTATATTCTCCCTTTGTGTTCTATCAGCCTGGTTTGACTTTTCCTCTTACTTTTCCAGCCATTTCTTTCTTTCTTTTTTTTTTTTTTTCTTTTTTCTTTTTCTCTTCTAGATCTCCCTTTGAGAAAGACCACCCATTTCGTCTCAGCTTTTTATTTTCAGGCTTCTCTTCTTTTCATCTCTGCTAACCCCTCTGTTATCTCTGTAGTCGTTTCATGGGCTATCTTATCAATTCCTGGCCCTTTAACTCCCTCCGTGCTGATGGCTCCTTAGTGTGTATCTTTTGTCCAGATCTTTTGACCTTAGACTCATATATCCAAGTAGTCACCTGTGCTTCTATATCTCTTAGGCTCAACAACTTCAATATTTTTCAATCTGATGTTAACTTCTTCACCCCTAACTCTTTGTTTCTTCTAGGTTTCCTTTTTAACAATTCTGTGAGTCAGAAACTTGGCCATCAGGGTATATATCTCTTGGCCATCATTGATTCCTCTTACATATTACAACCTGCTGAAATCTTTTATTAGTTCTAATAGTTTTTTTTAATGGAATAATTAAGATTTTCTTATACAGAAGCCAGTCCTTGGTAAATAGAGATATATTTAATTCTTCCTTTTCAATCTGTATATGTTTTATTTCATTTTCATGTGTAATTGCCATTTCTTGACTCTGTAATGCCATGTTAAATAGAAGTGGTAAGAGAAGACATATTTTTCTTGTTTCTGACCTTAGAGGGAAAGCATTCGGTCTTTCACCATTAAGTATGATAATAGCTTTGGGTTTTCTGTAGATTTTTATTTTTTTTCAGATTGAAGAAGTTCCCTTCTATTCTTAGTTCTTTGAGTGTCTTTATCATGAAAGGATGTTGAGTTTTATCATATGCTTTTTCTGCATCTTTTTATATAATCATGTGACTTTTGTTCCTAATTCTATTAATATGGTTTTCATGTCTTAAACCAACCTTGCCTTCCTGGGATAAATCCTACTTGATCATAATATAATAACCTTTTATATTTTGCTGGATTCCATTTGGTAGTATTTTGTTGAGGATTTTCGAAAATCTGTATTCATTGTGCATATTCCTAACAACAACCTTATTATAAGCAATCTGGGGAAATGGCAATTGGGGTTCAGTTATTCTCAGCTTGCTGTGCCTGGGGTAGAGCAATCACCCTCTCAGTGAGGCATTGGTTGAGGAGGGGATACCTTTAGCCTATGCAAATCAGAGCTGCACAGATCAAAACTCCTGGTAGTCTGCCCTTCCAGCAAGATATCACATACCTTGACTGTGAACTGAGGGAAGAGGGAGCTCTGTCTTCTTGGCAACATTCTTCTGCAAAGACGAGTGGTGCTTTTGTCTTACTGACGATAGGAAGGAGGGAGTCAGTCAAGTCTCCAGTGCCACATTAATGAGATTTAATAGAGTTTCTTAAAAAAATGTTTCTTCATTTGATGTATGGCCATAGGACAATATTGAGAAACTTCAATTTCTTAAAAAAATAATTTTTATTAGTTATGGGTATTTCATTGGGGACCAGTTCTACAGTGCTCTTCATGCCATTATTCTGGAAGAGGAGCTACTATGAAGCCCTCCCTTTGTTTTTGGTGAGATTTTATATTAGTAATTATGATCCAAGGTTTACCTTTAAAAGCATGATATTCCTTTAGCCAGCACATTCACATATTGTGTATTGGTTGCCTTCCAATATTGTTATATAATTTTTCCATAATTTGCCTAATGATTTTTTGTTCTGTCACAGAGACATTGTCTGCTAGATGGTCCTTCTAACCAAATGGTCAATGCCTCTTTGGTGCTGGGGGTATTTGAAAGCTGATGGATGCGGACAGCCCCCAGTCCAGGGACCATATCCTAGTTCCACTTCTTCATAGGCTGAACTCTTCTGTCACAGATCCTCTTAATATATATGGCATCTCCTGAGAATCTCTTAGACTTCTGGAGGCCTAGAACTTTCCTGCTTATGCTTATAAGGGAAATTGTCCCTTAGCCTAGTTTTCCCTTTTCATCTACTTCTCTCATTTTGCTTCTTATTGGGGTAAGGACTGTTTCATTGTTTAAAATCAACTAGGGATTAGAAAGATTCTGAGACCTGACTGAAATCTTATTGTATTGAAGATAGAAGAAATATTTCTTTTCCAATTACTGTTTTAAATATCTAAATATTAAAGCTAGACAAGGTTAGAGTCTGTGAAAAAGAGTTGCCTGGATTAACTTTCCTAATCTCTTAATTGTGGGTGAATGTTGACTTTATCTTCCCCAGCACATAGAGAATCTCTCCTGTTACCAGGGAATATGCATTTTTAAGAGTCATAACTAGGAATTTTGTCTTTGTTTAAAATGTCTGAAATGAGACTCCCTTTTATAACAAATCTGTAGTTCTATTCTTGGATGTTTTTGATTTTTAAATGCCTGTACTAGACTGCCTTGTATATCAAATTAAGGAATTACTGTTATGATTGGAAGTTTAATCAGCCAAGCTATTCTATGGTATTGCCAAGATGATAGAATATACCAAATATTTCATAATAATCTAAGAATATGACGGCTTAATTTCTCTACTAACTTTTAACTGATATAAACCATTATGCAAATTAAAGCAGAGGTATTTTGCAATTTTGCTTAAATTTGCTAGTTATCATCTATATTTGTTCAGATTATCATGATGTTACTTTATTTTTGCCTCATGTTTTGAAATTCTACAGTTTTCTGGATTTTTAAACAATTAAATATAAATGTCATTTTTTAGACTAAACTTCAGTGGCTCTGTGAGGAACTAAAAGAGAGAGAAAGCAGAGAGAAAAATCTGCGACACCAGCTCACGCTCTCCAGACAACAACTCAGGGATCTGACCGAAAACAAGGAGGCTGAGCTCCAGTGTCTGTTTCAACAGATAGAAAGGCAGGAGCAGCTTCTGGAAGAAATACATCGGGAGAAGAGAGGTGTGTTAGCTGTTCTTACCCTTATTTTTTTTTGTTTATGTTTATGGAATCCTGGGATAGGGGGAAAAAAACCTGCTGCTGCTGCCTCCAGTTTGGACTATTTCCAAATCTGTCTCCTTTCCTTGTCTCTGTCTTCTTATCTTTCTTCATTTCTGGGACTAGAAGAGGACACTCTTCAGCCTTGAGAGTTTTTCCTTCAGCCCCACCTTCCCACCTGTATCCATAGAACTTGTATCTATGGCTGTGTGCAGGTATTCATTTGGTAAGACATGCCGCTGCTTCCCTGGTATAATGCCAAAGTTTACATTTACTTTAGTAAAATATTAATTCATTCAACAAATATTTATTTTGTATTCATTTATGTTAGGTACTCTCCTAAGCACAGATATATCATTGAATAAAGCAGGAAAAAAAAAACCCACCTTGCCTTATTTAGCTTATGTTTTATTGGACAGGGCGACATAAAATAAATGTAATAAATAGACAAATTATATAATAAAAGTTTGTACGCACAGTGGTGAAAACAATAGAGTAAGGGAAGGACAGTTTGGAAGACAGGGAACAGGGTTTAATATTTAGGTGGTACTTAACCCTCAAAGTTGTATAAGAGACTTGGAAAACTGTTTTTCCATTCTGTTATACTAGAGATGCATCACAATGGGAAGAAGAAAAAAAATCCTGTGTGCATCTTACATTGTATTGGCCTTAGGCCATTGTTTCACTGGTAAATTTTATTAATAACTGAAAGGCTTAATGTAGTGTCTCACTAAGAAAATCTAAACATGAACATATGAAAATCTTTTCTAAAATATGTTTTCTGGTTTTCATTTTAGTAATCTGGATTATTCTCCCCACATGTACCACTTAGAAATTATTCATTACTGTACTGCAGTGATCCTCAATATTTTTGATAATCAGGAACACTGTGTATTCTTAAGATTTTTGAAGACCCAAAGAGTTTTATTAATATGCATTATGTGTATTAATATTTATTGTATTAAAAATGGAAACTGCGAATTTTAAAATATTTATTCACTTAAAATAATAATCATAAACCCATTACATGTTAACAAATTAATGAAAATTAATCATTTTCTAAGACCAAAGTAACCCAGAAGAGTGGCATTTTTTTGCATTTTTGCAGATCATTTTAATTGCTAGCTTAAAAGAAGACAAGCTGCATTCTTATTTTTGCTTCTTCATTTAATCTTTTGTTATATTGCATGTCTCCACCTCTGGGGAAAAGTGTACTTTACACTCATGAAAAATTGAGTGTTAAGAAAGCAAGTAATTACTCCAAAGGCTCAAGCAGGGTAATTGGTTGAGCCCAGGACTTCAAAGCTGCAGTGTACTATGATTGTTCCTGTGAATAGCCCCTGTACTTCAGCTGGGCAATATAGCAAGACCTTGTCTTAATAAAAAAAAAAAAATATCTTAGTATTATTATTAAGGGGTCTTAGATGGTTCCTAGACTGTACTTTGAGAACTACTGCTCTATTGCAATTGAAAGATGTAAATCATGCCATTAGTAAATGTCAGAGGAGGATCTTGTATTTTTTTTATGACAGTACCATAGTTTTGAATTCTGGAAGTTGTAGGTGAAACATTAGATGGTCTGTACACATATTATGGACTACTCACTAATATTAGAGCATGACTCAGTTGTATTTTTAGCAAATATTTTGATATTGTCACCTTGTAAATAATTTCTTTGTATAAGTATTAATGCAATAGTGTATTATAAATACATGACACTGTCAGTGGGGAGAAATCCAAAAGAACCAAATATTTGTGCACTTAGATAATTATATTAAAATACTCAACTTTAGAAGGTAAGGCTATAATGTTGTCTCTCAATGTGATTGCTTTTATTTCTAGTTTTTGAATTTAATGATAATTTTTTACTTGTATCTATATAGCATTTGAATTCCTTATACATTTTAGAATCAGCTTGTCAATTTTTTAGAAAGAACCTACTGGTATTTCAATAGGTCATTGTGAAATGTATAGATTACTTGAGATGAATGAACATCCTAATATTAAGTCTTTCAATCCGTGAACATGGAGTATCTGTTCATTTATTTACGTCATTGTTAATTTTTCTCATGAATGTTTTATAGTTTTAAGGAAATAGCTTTAGATTTTATTTGTAATTTTGTGGTAATTTATGCTATAATACATGGCATTTTAAAATTTCAAATTCTAGCATTTATTTCTAGTATGTAGTAATATAATTGATTTTTTGTTCATTAACATTGTATTTGCAACATTGCTAAGACCATTTTTTAGTTCTAGTAGCTTAATGTTGTTGATTCCTTCACATTTAGGAATTCCTTGCATTTTCCTCAGGCACAATCCTGTCATCTGCAAGTAAAAAGTTTTGTATCTTCCTTTTATCTTTTCTTTTTACTTGCCTTAATCAACTGGTTGAGACCTCTAGTAAATATTAAACTAACCTTGCATTCCTGGGATTAACTAAACTTGGTTATAATGTATTTTCCCATTTATATATGCCTGGATTTGGTTTATTAATAGTTTGTTAAGAATCTTCGCATCTATGTTCATGAGGAATATTGGTCTTTAGCTTCTTTTCTTACAGTGTCTTTATGTGATTTAAATGTTAGTGTACAATGACCTCATGAAATAACCTGAATTGTTTACCCTTTTTTTTTGGGTAGCATGTATGTTAAGTTTATATTATTTCTTTTCAAAGGTATAATAGAATCTATCAGTGCAGCCACCTGGGCATACAGTTTTCATTTTGGGAAGGTTTTTAATTTCAAATTCAAATTCTTTAATAGATATAGGGCTACTTAGAATTTCTAATTCTTCCCGAGCCACTTTTATTAATGTATACCTGTTAGGGTATTTGTCAATTTCATTGAAGTTGTTGAATTTATTGGCATAAAGGTTTTCATAATACCCCCTTTTTCATCCTTTTAATTTCTGTCAGATTTGTATTTATGCTGCCTGTTATATTCCTGTTACTGGTAATTTGTTTTTTCTCTTTTGTTCTTTATAAGTCTTATGGAGCATTTTTATTAATTTTATTAATATTTTTATTAATATTTTCAAAGAAACAACTTGGATTTTTATTTTTTCTATTTATCTTTTATGTATTTTATTGATCTCTGCTATTATTTTTATTTCCTATCTTTTACTTACTTTGTGTATTATTCTTTTTCTTGCTTACGTTGGAATCTTTATTTTTCCACCTTTCTTTCCTAATATAGGCATTTAAAATTATGAATTTTCATCTTAGTAATACTTTAGGTGCAGTCCACAAATTTTGCTATGTTGTGTTTTCATTATTATTTAATTTGAATTAGAAAGTATTTCTCTTGTGATTTGTTCCTTGACCCATGATTTTTTTTTTTAGAAATGTACTGCTTAATTTCCAAATATGTGATTAGTTTTCTAGGTGTTTTATTATTATTGATTTCTAACTTAATACTCTGGTAGTCTTAGAATGTACTTTCCATGATTTTGATTCTTTGAAATTTATTAAGACTTATCTTATGGCCCCCAAATCTGTTCTGTTTCCAACCTGCACTTGAAAAATAAGCTATATTCTGCATTTACTGTAAAATATTCTATAAATGTCACATGCCAGATTGTTTTACAATATTCTGTGTCCCTAGTGATTTCTGTGTCTCTATGCATTTTTTGTTTACTTCTATTAATAACAGAGAAGATTGTTAAAATATCCACCTATCACTGTGACTTTTCCTTTTTTTGTGTTAGTTTGCTTTTTTGCTTCATGTATTTTCAGACTCTTATTAGATACTGTCTTAGTATCGACTATGGGAATGTGTCCAGTTAGGGATCTACTGATACATTCTCCATAAAAGGAAAAGAAGGACTGAAGAAGGACCTTGCTGGCAGAATTGGAACACCGGCAACAAATGCAAAAGATATCGTGGAGGATTTAGCACAAGACAATGTAGGTGGGAGAGAGAGAGGAATCACAGGAGACTGGAGGGTCTCAAGGAGAGAGAGGAATTCTGTTATATTAAGGGGTTAATGTCAGAGACCTCTCAGAAGTATAGTAATTATTCACTGAGAAATTCTTCGTTTTTCTAAGTAGCAACAAAGACAGGAGTAAAGAGATGTAAACTGCAGTTGGGAGAATTCAGTTATAAGAATACTTGGAAACTGATGTTTACTAAAAACTAAAGTTTACATGGAAGTTGCAAGGATTCATTTTTTTGAAGGTCTTCAGAAGGAGAAGCATCTGTATAGTATAGTTACATTCTTGCTGTATGAAATGCTAATGAATACGAACAAATATAGAAGGTACTTTTCTTAACATACTTTTTCCTTAAACTAAAATTGTGACTCTTATTTAAACAAGGGACTGATCTTGCTTTCCAGGAACTGTATGGTTGTGGCTATGGCTACCACATAATTTTTCTTCCTGGAGTAATTAGAAATTGACGTGAAATATCTTTACTTTCAAGATGAAATTTGATCTTCTTGCTCTATTTCCAGTTTGGGGTAGATGTAATACTCATTTGGCTTTGTGGGATCTTCACCAATTCCCCACTGCCCTGATACTGTAAGTATAATGTATAAAAACCAGTAATTCCCAACAGCATGCACTGTATCAAGGCTTCTACATCTGTCCCTTGCTGTCACATATATTTATTGGAATGTACATCTAAGGACAAAATAAGTCATTGTCAAGCCTTCTTTGTTAGGGAGTTATCTTTTTTGAATAGCTATAAATGGGAAACTACCACAGGTAACAGGATGTAGAAGAAAGGAAATAGTCTTCCAGCAGCTTCAGAATATAATACTTTTGCAGCAGAGGACTAATTGCTCAGATTGTTTTTGGTGAACACCTATGTCTTAGCTAAGATAGAGTTAGTGGAGGAAATATGCATCGTCTTCCTATAAATATTGTTTTTGTTTGACAATTTTAAGGTTTTCCTTGGCAATGACTGTGGGCGTGGCAAACATTGAAAGGCCAGTCCTGGTCCAAAAACATCTTATTTTTACCTCAATGAATTTGGGGCAGACACACAATTGAGAAATATGTTTAGATACATATTCCAGTATGTATCAACTGGAATGGAGGTTCCATGAAGGCACTGATTTTTTAAATGTTTTCTTGAATGCTATATCCCCAGTGCCTAGAAAGAACCTGGTACACAGTAGACATGTCAAATATTTGTTGAAAAAGTGAATGAAAGAAAGAGTATTAAAGGGGCACAGTTAATAGGGGAACCATAATACTAATATTTACTAAAAAAAAATCAGTTTAAAAAGGAAGCATAATTGCCCCCCAAAGTTCAGATTTAGAAAGACAGAGATAATATTTGACCATTGGCCCAAATTTCCTTTTTTCTGTTTTTGAAATTTACTTGACTACTTACTAAACTCTGCATAAGCAAAATACAAATCAGCAAATATTTGGCAGAAGTTGATTAAGTAATTTAATTAGAGTGGTTTACATTTTGTTTATGACACTCTGGGATTAGGTAACAGTAGTTGTCTTTCCTAGTATTTCAGTTATATATGACATTTTACAGTAAGAGTATTTAAATGATTTACATTTTTATTCATCTCATGATGGTATTCTCTAAAAGCTTTCTAATTCATTAGGGACATTATCACATTGTAATAGTGGCCTACAATAGTAATTGTAGCCCCACTTGTACTATAATTTAATTCTTTAATATAGCATATGAAAAAATTCAAAATACCTAAATATCAAAAAAGCAAACAAGAATATTAAAACTATGTGGATATGTAAAATAGTCTCAGTTCTTAAGAATGAATATAACTTTTACAGTATTATTCTTTATGTGCTACGGATCATAGAAAAACCTGAGCATGATTATAAATATTGCGTGGAAGGAGCCATGAATGGGAGAGGTTGAACAGGTGAAAAAAGGTTTAATTTGTATAGCAGGATCCCAGAAGATATGAGTGGATGGGGTCAAAAATCAAGGTAGAAAAGTCAATCTTGGAAAGAACAAGGGCAAAAGAGTTAAGGATTTCTTTTTCTAAGACCCTCTTAGCACTTTGAATACACCACTATTTTGGCAGATTCACTTATCACAATAATTTATATAGTGGTTTCCTTAGTTTAACTGTTAGCTTCTCAGCTTCTGTAATTGGAGGTAATTAATCTTTGCCTGTAAAAACGGAAGAAAGAATGAACATATATATACATAGCCTAGAAGTAGGCAGTGGAGGAAAGATGCATCATCTCCCTATGTCTTGTATGTGCTCAAAGAAAGGGTGAACACATTTTGGAGTAAAGGATAGAAGGAATAAGAGGTGGTCACTGGATTTGCCATGTGAGACTTTTCAGTGACCTGTATTGGTAGAGGTCTTGGTGGTTTTAAACCAGATTATAGAATATTTTTCATGACTATATATTTTTTTGCAACCTGCTTCCAAAGGATAGCAGTTGTCATGTGATGAATATCCAAGGCATTAGAGCCACGTTAGTGATGAATTTGGTATACTATATACTCTTTTTTTTGTTTTTTTTTTTTTGAGACAGAGTCTCACTCTCTTGCCTGGGCTAGAGTGCCGTGGCGTCAGCCTAGCTCACAGCAACCTCAAACTCCTGGCTCAAGCGATCCTCCTGCCTCAGCCTCCCAGGTAGCTGGGACTACAGGCATGCGCCACCATACCTGGCTAATTTTTTCTGTTTTTAGTTGTTTGGCCAATTTCTTTCTATTTTTAGTAGAGACGGGGTCTCGCTTTTGCTCAGGTTGGTCTCAAACTCCTGAGCTCAAAGGATCCACCCGCCTCGGCCTCCCAGAGTGCTAGGATTACAGGTGTGAGCCACCGCGCCCGGCCACTATATACTCTTTATTCTGGCCTTATACATGGCTTGAGGATGAGTTATTTTACTGTATAGTAGAGATACAGTAGTTCCCCACTTATCAATTCAGGATATGTTCCTAGACCCCCAGCAGATGCCTGAAACTAGTACCTAACCCTACATACAGTTTTTTTTCCCCTATACATACATACTTATTATTAAGCTGTCCTAGCATAAGGAACAGTGTTTGTGAAGGGCCGAAGTGGGAAAGAACTTGGCTGGCACGTAATGAGATAAGGAAATTAAAGTGCAAACAAAAAGCATCTAGTAAGTTTAATAAAATTATCTGTCCCTACATCAGAACAAATTTTCAGATAATTGATACACCTTTGGTAGGTCCTAAACTTCAATTTGTAATTAAATTATTAAGTATTTGAAATTTGAGTATTCTTTATAGGTGATTAAATTGGAGTTCAGAATGTTTTAGATGCCAGATGTGGTTGCTGAAAATAAGCAGATGCATGCCATAATATATAGAAATATTTAAAAATAGAGGATGGTAGCATGTGGCATATAAAGCTTATATTGCCTCATGGCAATGAAATTTCAATTTGAAACTCCAGGGGAAATTTTGTTTTAATTTATTAATTTGAAAATTTTCCTGAGAGCATTTAAAATCTATCCTTATTCTTATGATTTGAAAGAAAGATTCCATTTTCCCTATTCTTTGTCCACTACAACTAGTGACTTCTCAAAGCTTTTCTTGGTTATTTCTCACATACCCATTTCCCCTCTCTATTTAGACCACCTATATTGGTCTGAGTTCTCCAGAAACAGACCCAATACGGTATGTGTGTTTGTATTACAAGGAATATATATTAATATATATGTGTGTGCATGCACATACACGCGTATGTGTATGTCTATGTATTATAAAGAATTGGCTAACGTGCTTACGAAGGCTGAGAAGTTCCAAGATCTGTAGTCAGCAAACTGGAGACCCAAGAGAGCCGATGGTATAGTTCCATTATGAGTCTAAAGGCCTAAGAACCAAGACAAGTGATGGTGTAAGTTCCAGTCTGAGTCAAGGGCAAGTGCAAGAGAGGATTGACATCCTAGCTTGAAGGCAGGCAGAGGTAGTGAGTTCTTCCTTGCTCAACTTTTTTGTTCTATTCCAACCCTCAATGGATTGGGTGAGGCCCACTCACATTGAGGAGGGCCAGCTCCTTTACTCTAACAATTCAAATGTTAAACACTCTTACAGACACACCCCAAATAATATTTAACCCAATATGTGGGCACCTTGTAGCCCAATCAAGTTAAAACATAAAATTAACCATTACACCACCTCTATCCTATTTAACTCTTTATTACTTCATACCTATGAGGATTGCAGAATCTTCTTATTTGCAAGATCTTCCTAACCTGTATTCTCTGCCTTCTGCTGGACTGGTCTTCACCCATGTGCCTGCTAAAGCCCAACACAGATGACTTTTCCAAGCAGGAACATTCTGGTGGGTGTTTTCAAGTTCACATCGTTCCCTGGGCTCCAGCTATCTTTTTCTCCGTCTGTTTCTCTGCTGTTTTTTTTTTTTTTTTTGTGAGACAGAGTCTCACTCTCTTGCCTGGGGCGAGTGCCGTGGCATCAGCCTAGCTCACAGCAACCTCAAACTCCTGGGCTCGAGCAATCCTACTGTCTCAGCCTCCCTAGTAGCTGGGACTACAGGCATGCGCCACCATGCCCGGCTAATTTTTTCTATATATTTTTAGCTGTCAATTAATTTCTTTCTATTTTTTTTTGGTAGAGACGGGGTCTCGCTCTTGCTCAGGCTGGTCTCGAACTCCTGAGCTCAGAACGATCCGCCCGCCTCGGCCTCCCAGAGTGCTAGGATTACAGGCGTGAGCCACCACGCCCGGCCGTTTCTCTGCTGTTTAATAAAGCATTTGGTAAGGGTGACATCTGACAGAAATAACCTTGAATACTCTCAAATTAGTACAAAAAGGTAAATCATTTTGTATTTTTTATAATAAATTACTTGCAGCACACCCACAGTTGACCTCTACTTAATAGATTTCATTGGCGAAAGTGCACACATGTGCACACACACACAACTGCTGTTCTAATCAGTTCTGCCAGATGAATCTTCATTAAACACAGCTTTGATCCTGTTGACTCCCCAGCTTAGAAACCTTAAGTGGTTTTCCCACTGCTGAACAAATAAAATTCAAAGTGTTACATGAGCCCCACCATTTTCTTTTTACTTCTCTTTTTATGTAAACTCTACCTTTTTTTAAAATCACCTTTGCTAGTGGAAATTTTTTGTTTCACTACTCTATTACTATTAAAACTTTCAGAAATAAGACATTTGCTATTTACTTTTCCTCTGTTTATCTGCATATGTGTCTTTTAATGTTAGGTTTAATCTCTTGTTTTATAGATTCTTGTTTCCCCATTGTATCTGGCACTATGTTTTACATTTAACAAGAAGTAAACATATTTAGTGGATGTTTGGGTACATGGGCAGGTGGATGGGTGGATAGATGGTTAAATGGGTAGCACAGATTTAGCCTCCTACCTCTTTTTCCCATTTATTAATATTATGGTATCATTAGCAAAAGCTACATTCCCTTATCATCTGTCCACTAGACACTTAGTTCTGTTTTATCAATCAAAAAGAAAGCAGACATCCACATTGATTTGTTTTTATTCCTGCTTCTTTAAAACACAGGAACAGATATGAAGTATTGGACAACAATTCTAAATTATTTCACCAAACTAGTCTGATAATGTTTTTTAATAGGTTAGCTGTTTTCACTGTACTTTTTGCAACTAGGATGCTTGGTAATAAGAGAATCCTTTCCCTATTTATCTATCTTAAATTTTCTTAAGAGAACTTAAAGCCCTTCAAGTTCTCCCTAATAGTATTTGGAGAGATTTTGATATGCATATTCTCCTTCCTAGATCAGATAAATAGTTTGTCAACCATGAGAGGTTACAGATTTTTTTTTTCCCATTGAGACTACTGATCTTAGACTGTAGATATTTAAGTCATTTCTTTATATTTATATTATTCATATATATTTATATATTATATTTATTTGCTATATTTAATATATATATATCAGCCTATATATATATTTATCAATTTATCAGTCCAGCTTGGGGCTGGGGCAGAATCTGCCATATCCAGAGAAGAGGCAGCAGGAGGAGATGCTGGGTGCCCTCAGTGATAGGTTTAATCACCGGGGTGGACCTGCAGGTTCTGTGACTCAGCCTAGGCAGCAAGAAAGCAACACTACCACCATAAAAGCTGTTCAAAGAGGAAAAATATAACTGGTTGATGTGTGGTTACATTCCAGTTAGAAAATGCAACTCCGGTCTAATATGTTTATACTGTTCTGCAACATTGATATCTACATATGTGTTTATACTAATCTACTTTAATCTAAAAATTATCACTTTTTGTATCCTTTCAATCCAGACAGAGAAATAATCTAATCAACTATTAAGAGAAAATAAAAAAGTTTTAGTTAAAATACATTAACAATAAGTAAGAGTTAATAAGTAAGAATTTATAATACATTAACAATAAGTAAGAGTTAATAAATAAAGAATTTAAAATATCTTTCTGCCTTTCAGGTTTGAATTCAGTAATAGTACTTTTTATGCAGTTCCCATAGAAATGTATACCTGTACCTTTTTTCCTCTTCCTTTTAAAATTTGTGGAACAAACCTTTAAAATGTATTTTCTGACAAAGGGTTGCTTTAGGATTTGCTCTCTCCACCTCTGGGTAGCTGCCTCTGACATCGGGAATGAGCTGGGATGGATATCTGTACTTCCTCTGGAGGTTTCTGTGTGCAAAGCTTTTGTATTTATTTATTGATTTTTTTTATTTTTACTTGACCGTGAATTGACTTTTATTCCATCTTAAACTAATATATGCTACTACTTAACCTCTTTACTATTCCACTCTCTCCCAGGTTGAATTGTAACCTTATTTTTGCTTAAGTCCAGGTGTAAGGTCTGTGTTGGACAAGACATAAATGTTGTTTGACCTTGGGTATATCTCTCCATGTAAACCAATCTGACTCCTTTACAGTAGTATTTATTTGTATTGGTCTTTCAATCTCCACGCCTCTGTAACCGTGTTCAGGTGACTAAGCATCTTATTACTTTTCCACAGCTCTAGTTCCATCCAAATTTCCAGTTTATTTTTCATTTGCAATTTTTATGTAGTCTTTGTTCAGGTCAATTTTCCTCCAGGAGCACCTTCAAATGTCCTCCCCCTCCTTTTAAAATTTCTATCTCTCACATATTTTATTGGCCTTCCAGTATCTCAGTTCCAAAGTCCGTTTTGTAAAATAATAATAATTGTGTAGTCATTAAACTATGCTTACTTTCTTTTTTTATTCTTTCTCCTTGAAATATTGTTTATTCATATTATTACCTGAGCAGAGGTATTAAATGAGATCCATGGCTATATAATGCACACTGGCTGTGTGATTTACAATTTTCTCCTTAAGTTCAGTTTGTGCTAATGAAAATTTTCTAAAGTTCAGTTCGTACTTAAATTTTGCTTAGGCAAGCCGTGGGCAAGACAAAAGTGACTTATTTTCAATGACTACCTGTTAGTGTCTTTGGGGAGTGTATGATGTTTTGTTGAAGTCCATATTTGAAAGAGACATACTCTTTCATTTTAGGGAATTTAAATTGCTAATTCAGATAAGAATTTACACAAAAATTTACATTATCAAGCTATGAAAAGGGTTATATAGATGTGAGTGCATGTTTTACAAAAGGGAAGAGTTGTTGGTGGAGTGGCTCTAGTTGGTTCTAGAGTTCTGTTTTTATGTAGGTTTGGCACTTCCAAAGAAGCAGCTACTGAAGGGATCTTTCCTTCTGTCTTCTATGACTATGAAATACTATAAATGCTCTGTGGGAATATAAATTGTGGGTTATAAGAACACTCATAAAGATAAGTTTTTCTTTGTGATTTCTTGTTAATGGGAATTTTTCCTATTAATAAAATGTTATCAGCTCCTGTCGCCTTTGTTAAATCAGACACATCATGGCTATCATAGTAATAGGCAGTAGGAGGAGATGTCTGTTGGTTTCTAAACTATTAATACAGGAGAAGGAAGGAAGCACCTCTGCTTTGGGGGATTTGGACTCTGGGAACTAAAGGGTGAGACCTATGCTGGTTGCCTACAAAAAGGATCTCATAGGAATTTCCTACTTATTTTATGGATAGTACCTCATACTGCTTCTTCCCTTTTTTAATTCCAGGTAAAGGAATATACTAAGCGAATGGTTAGAGCATTTATTGAGGAAGAGTTATTTTTGGGAGACAAAAGGTTTTTCAGATCTCATTTGCTCCATTCGTAGGATCTCCTAACATCTGGAAATGTAGCTGAAAAATACCAGTGTCAGATTATTCCATATGTTAATTAGAATTAATATCATTTAAGATTTCCAGATCCTTTTTATGCTGCAGATTTTCTCTAAAAGGAAAGAAATTGTTCTGTCAGATTTTAAGTTTTTGAATTACAGTATTCTTTGGTCAACGATTTGGTACAACTTCTTGTACCAAATTCTAGCATATTACAATTCTTGGAGTCAGAGAACTTTTCCTGATTGTGTTATATATTCAATTTTCATCAGTTGTAGGTCATTCCTACTGGGGATAACTTGAAATAGAAGGAACTTGTATTCTGCAATAGATAATAGAGTAAAAGGCAGTAAAAAGCCTTGGGAAAATAAGAACAAGGCAGAGTAAACCTAACTGAAGAATTGAATTCCAGTAGCCGATAAAAAAAAAAACAAAACACAAATAAACGAAATACCTTTGGTATGTTAATAGGGGTAGGTGGAGATAGAATTTAATGAGAATAGGCACATTGGTTTTTCTTGTTCTATTCAAAATATGAATAGAACAAGCCTCTCATTGTATTTTTTTTTTTTGGAATAGTAAAGTAAAACATTTGTAAATATAGAATTTATAAATATCTTATTGACTAAATATCTTATTGAAATTTCAGGAAGCATGTTGGAACTTTCAGTTGAGCGCTAGATGGTATGTGGAAATCAGTAGTAAGTGCTCACTGTCAACCCCAAATGCATAAAGTATCATTTGATATCTTTGTTTAGTATGTATCTTTATTGTTAATGTGAACACACAATAATTTTAAAGTCTTTTCAAGATTAATTCCAGATCTTTAACTTTTCTTTTTTTGTAGTCTTGATTTTCACAAACGAAAGTTGGTATTTTCTTTATTTTTGTTTGTTTTGGGAAGCTGCTGCCACTGAATTGGCTGTTCTTGTGATGTATGTATATTGATAAATTATTAAATATTATTATAAGTATTGAACTGATTGAGGGCTCAGATAATTTTATTCAATGTCTTAAGTGTCTTTGAGCACATAACACACCACAAAGGTTGGGTGGGTAAATGGATAGATGAACGAATTACTCTTTAACATTGCAGATGTAAAAGTAGACTGCATGTCCTGTAGTCATGAACAAACATGCTAGTAAGTAGACCCCTCTTAAATTGTGAGCACCTGGTTTCTGGGCCTTAGAGGTTATGAAGAGACATAACCAAATATTTGAAATCAACAGCATACCGCAGAACCAATCACGATAGCCAATCTCCATAAAGTTTGCCTAGCTTGTCATGATGCTCAATTATTAAGTAAAGATAACTGTTTCTATGTTCTTATACTTCTGTTTCTATTATACAAGTTAACTTCAACGCCTCTGGGTGTGTATTATAATGATGGATGATTGTGTTCCATTCCGCATAAATTTCTATTTGGTAAAACTTCCCAGAACACTGTGTAAGATTTCAGCAACAGCTTCCAGTTAGCTCTTCATCTGTTCTCAAGTGACCTGGCAATCTTGCCCTTCTCTGTGAAGTGGGCTTTGTATGGTCTCCCATTGCCTCAGCCAATTAAGACCTTAAAATTAGGCTTTGAGGAACCCTGCTCATGCTTCCAGGCACATAATAGTGCCACTTTTCATTGAAGGAGATGAGAAGTGTTTAAGTTTGGCCAATGAACAAAGCAAGGATAAAAACAAGTGCTAAAATCATAATTAGCCCTGAATATTTTAATGCAAAAAGGGTATCAGTTTTTGGACACTATTCCACCATTATGCTAGATTTCCCTCCATAATTTATAGTCCAAAGTTTTTTGCTTCTTATAGAAGCAATTAAATTACATAGTAAGGGATTTTGGAAATTGTACTACATACACCCTTATTTTTGAGGCAAATAGCTTTGCTACCCTAGATTTAAGCATGGATTAAAACATTTCTGTTGCCTCAAGCCTGAATAAGGGCCTAGAATGTGTGAGTTCTTCAAAGGATCTTTCTTTGATTTGGGCAGGAGAGATAAGCAGGTTTGACACTGAGGTATGACATTTTTATGGGCTTTATACATACTTAAGAGACATCGCAATTAAATAGTGAACACCTTAATTTCTATTTGTAGTGATTTGACTCATTTCATCTTTATGGATTCTGGCATTTTTTATTGAGAAGAGACTATCTTCTGCTTACCCCTCCATTCTAGATTGGCAATATCCTTTGTGATGGTTAAAAGGAATAAAGAGTGACCTCTCTGCTGCCAAGTGACAGAATGTGCTCCTCCTCCTCCCCCTCCCCCTCATCCACCTCCTCCTCCTCTTTTTCTTCTCTTTTTGCTTAATTGTCAAGTGGGAATTAGATAAGAGTGGCAAGATTGGTATTTCTGTTTCAGTAACAAAAGCATTTGCAAAGGAAAAATTTTAAAAAGAAACTATTTGCTTATATATGAACATTCTGTTTTATAGCTGTTAAATGCTTCAAGTAACTTATTTTTTCTTTTCTTAGACGAAAAATGGCAAAATGTAATATTGACACACTATGTGTATATGTATGTGATATGTTTGTGTGTGTATGTGTATATGTATTTTGTATACTAAAGAACAAAAATGACTTTGTGTGATCTTATGCTGATTGCACTCTTAGAATGGGTCTCACGGTATTTGGCAAGTCTCTGAAATCACCCCAGTGTTCAGGAGTCAGCATCAGAGAATACTTACTATATTTCTGTTGTGTTCTACAGTGGCGATCCTGCCTACAGTGTGACATGACACTGGGTGTTTCTCAGTAGAAAGACTATGAATAATTTGGATTGGACATTCTTGGTAGTTCAGGATGCCCTCATGTATTGAAGAACATTTCCTGGGCTCCAGAACCACTAGCACTATCCATGCTTTGCAACAAAAATGCTCTCTTAAACATTTCTTTTAGGGAACTACTGGATGCCTTTCTCCTGACACCAAGAACATTTTATTGCTCTTGTTTGTTTTCTTGTTTATATCCTTCCATAAAATGATAAGCCACAGGAAAGCAATGACTTTGTCTTAAATATATTGACATTCTATGACCTAGCACAGTGTATGATCCATAAGCATTTAATTAATACATGTTTATCCAGCAGATGAAATGTAGTACTAACTTAAGCATTGACCCAATTATTTAAGCTTAGTATTGCCCTCCAACAATTATTAAGCAATATTTTGAAATCATTTAACCAGAGATGATATATCATGAATTTTATTTATTCACTTATTCACTTCTTCTGTTCATCTATTCATATTCTGACTTGTTTTATAACAGATTTATACAGTTGATTTAATTGAAAATGACATCATTATAGAGCAGTGCTGTCCAAAAGAAATGCAGAGACGCAAACCTGAACTAAATGTATCTTTAAATTATCTTGTAGCCACATTAAAAAAGGTAAAAAAGAAAGTCTGAAATTAATTTTAATAATATGTTTATGTAACCCATAATATCTTAGATGTGATCACTTCAACATGTAATTGATACAAAAATAATTGAGATATTTTACAGTCTTTTTTCTTACTGAGCTTTCAAAATCTGGCATATATTTTATCCTTATAGCACCTCTCATTTCCAACCAGTCACATTTCATGTTCTTGATAGCCACATGTGGCTTATGGCTAATGTATTGGACAGCAAAGCCCTTGAAGGACCTTCTATATTGGCCATTGTTTGGTCCTATCATTCTTTGCATGAGAGTCATTTATAATAGAATTACCAAGATTGTTGAGAATTCTTTGAGATGTCTAAGACGATAAATGTCAACTGAAGCTCATATACTGTAATATTAATTCTATTTATGGAAAAATGTTTTATATCTAAAATTATTTAGGAGTCTTAAAATTTACATAGATTCTTTGAATTTTTAAATTTCCTATACATCATTTTTAAAAAGGTAGAGAGCAACACAATTATTTATGCACCTGGGTAGTAGATAAAGGTAACTTGAGCAAATCAGAAGGAGGAACAGTTCAAGGACATTATTTATCTTCATACATAGATTTTCTGTGTGTTGTATGGATTGTGGTAGAGAATTCGGATGGTAATTAAATTCAGGTTTTATTCTTAAATTCAGAGTTCAGATATTTGATTTAGAGTATAGAGGTTAGTAAATATTTTGATCAGGTGAAGATTATTTTCCTTGCAGGCTGTGTTGTCTACATTGCTTAGGTACTTTGTTTCTACTTCCTGGATTAAGTTCTTTGGCTGTAGTTTTTTATTTTTCAAAATTTAGCAACTGCTAATGAATTTGGAAGGGTATTAGCTACATGGGAAGTAAATGAGAAGAGAGGCCTGGTATTTTCTGACTACCTACCACATGTTAGACACGTTACATAATTTCTCCGATAATTTTTTATTTGAGGTACATGTTTTTATTCTTGCTTTATTAATGAGAAAATTGAAACTTATGGAGGTTAAGTAAAAAGCCTGTGTTGGATCCGTGGATAATGAAGAAGAGATTCCTGTGCAGGATGTGGGTTGGCTGGGAGGGCAGGGATTGAAACTGTGTCTCCTTATTCACGTTAAACTATGGTCCATCCCTGTCATTCATCACTCAGCAGCTTGGAGTAATCATGTTGTAACATAAAGTATACCATCTAACTACTCTACCTCAAACCTTCAATGACCCCCATGCATTTTGGAAAAAGATCCAAGTTCTTTACCGTGATTTGCAACATCCCTCCCCATTTGACTCCTGCTTGCTCTCTGGCTTCATCCATTTCCCCTCTCAGTTTGAGCATTACATTCCAGACACATTTTACGCTGGCTTCGTATTGTTCCTCTTACATGCCAAAACAATTTCTGCCTCACAACTTTCACACCAGTCGTGTTACCTCTGTGACATTCCCCCTGCTCCCCCTATGCCCCCATGCACATGGTTTTGGCCTCTTCCTTTAGGTCTCAGTTTAAATGTCACCTCCTCAGAGGGACTTTGCTTCATTACCCAATCTGAGTAGGTCCTTTCCTGTATTTCTATCTTTGCAACCTATCAATTTACTTCAGAGTAGCATAATTTTATTTGTGTATATATGCTTATGTATTTATTCATACATTGTCTGTTTTTCCCATTAGACTGTAAATTCCCTAAGGCCAGTGACCCTATCTGTTGCCCTCTCTGTGGTGGGTGTGCAGTAAATATGTGTTATAAACAAATATTTGCCTTTTAGTACCTGGGTTGCCATAATTGCATTCTAAATTATGCCTCCTAACTTCATTTTCTCACTTCTCTGTTTTACCTGCTAATATTGCCAAATTATATTAATAATACTAATTGGGTTGACTTTTCAGTCTCATGTCCTGTCTTTGTTCTAATGGCTGCTAGATGAAATAAATAACTGCACGAGTGCAAGGTAGGGGATGGGTGGTATGGACCTTCTTTCTGGGATAATGAAAATATTCTAAAATTGATTGTTGTGATGGTTGTACTCCTCTGTGAATATACTAAAAGCCATTGAATTGTACACTTTATTTATTTATTTATTGGCATATAGATGGTATATTTTTATTTCAAAATATTAATTAAGGGTACAAGTGTTTTTGTTACGTAGATACCTTGATTAGTGCTTAAGACAGGGGTTTCGGTATACCAGGATAGTGGTCACCAGGTCACCAGGATAGTGTTTATTATACCTGAATTGTACACTTTAAATGGAGAATTACATGTGTGTGAATTTTATCTCAAGCTGTTAAAAACTATGAGTCTCATTTGATTTTTATTCTTTCCTTCACTCTGCGTATTCAATTCACAAAACAGTCCTGTCATCTCTACTTTTAAGGTATATTTCAAATCTATCCGATTCCGTAATTTTGGTTCGAAGTCATCCTTTGCCCTGACATTGTTAACAATGGCCTCCTAGCTGGTCTCCCTGTCTCCACTCTTGCATTTGTGCTATTATTTATTTCACGTGCCAGCCAGAGTGGTTATTTTTAAATTAATGGTGATAGAGATTGTATTAATATTAATGCTTGTAAAATGGCGGTTAGCACTCATTTCACAATTTACTGTGCCAAGAACTGTTCTAAGTACTAAAGTGTTAATTTATTTAATCCTCACCACAACTCTATGAGGTCGTTGCTACTACTGTTCCCATTTTATAGATGAAGAAACTCAGATACAGTGAGATGAATTTGCCTAAGGTCATGTAACACATAAATGGCTGTTATGTGAGGCAGATCAAGGCATCCTTTTGCTTAGTAATCTCTAATGACTTATTTTTTCACTCCTTTGTCCCTCTTTTTTTTTTTTTTTTTTTTTTTTTTACTAATTTCCATTCAGCCAGACTCATTTTTTGCCTTGGGCCTTTTATACTTGTTCTATTTTGAATGCTTGTTTTCTAGAATTTTCCTGCTTCTCATCATTCTGGGCTTTAGTGTCACCTCCACAGAGAAGCCTTCTTTAATAACTCCAACTTGCTGTCATATTTCCATATTTTCTTCATTACATTTATCGGTGTTTGAAATTATCATATTTAAAATTTTTAATTGTGTATACTTTTGCCCACAGCATGGTAGAAATAATGCCTGGCAAATAGTAGGAACTCAAGAAAATACTTCTTTACTAACTGACTGACTTGTGGGAGGGCAGGATTTTATGTATCTTTCAAATTATGGATGAGGCTGATTTTCAGAGGATTAAGTATATATGGGAAGACTTTTTATGTCCTGTCTAAAGACTCATTATAAGCATATTGTCATGTCTTTCAGATTTTATTATAATTATTTCTTTAAAATAATATCTTTCCTTGGCCTTCAGGTGGTTTAAGGTGGGAATTGGCCTTTTGAAAAGATGATGTTTGAGTGGTTGGACGATATTATTCTTAAAATTTTCCCTTTTTTTTTTTTGTAAGTCTTGATCTGTTGCTTCTAGGATATGGTTTTATTATTCTCAGGTTTGGGATGTGGGTAGATGATGTGAAGAATGAGGAGAATAGTTCTTGGTTATTGATTTCATGGGGGCTTTGAATTGATATAGCTGTAGTTTAGCATTGAGAAAATATGGAAAGTTTAAGGTTTGCCTATTAGAGAGCTTAAATAATGTTCTAGATTTGTTTTTATCTGATATTAGTTGATTCTAAGTTAGCATCGAGAGATCCTGTTGTATCAGTCATGCCTCTTTCCTGTAGTGGGACAGACACATGTGTGTGTATTCACATATGCACAGAAACACACCTTGCTGCTTCATTTATATAATGGCCTTTCAGCAACAGCTGCTCTTCTATTACTTTTCTGTTGCCTTTCTCAGCTCAGAATGGTGGTGTTTATATTCCAAATGAAGACAAATAGCTTTGAGAGAGAGAGAGAGACTTCTCGAATGGGTGATGCAACCTATGTGGGCTTATGAGGAAATTGTAAAATTCCAGTTATATACACATACCATATAGAAAACATGAGCTTGATTAGGGAGAAGTATATTATACAATTAGATGTCTGAGATTTGCATTTTGATAATTTGCTTGACTCTGCTATAGTGAAAAAGAACACAATATTTAGTTAATTCTTACAAGTAGCTTTACTTTTTCAGACTATTACAATTGGATCTCATGTTCATAACTAATATTCAGAGAATTGGATTCTCTAACTTTTCACTACTCAGCAAAGCAAGAGAGATAAACACTAGGTCCTGAAAAATAAAATAGGAAACCACAGCATGGAGTGGCTAGGTGCCAGTTGGGTTTATATAGTTTCTAATAACCAAGGTTTTCCATACAGCTGACTCTTGATTCTTTGTGCAAATAGGCTAGTTGTAGAATAAGTACAATCTACATAAAATTAAAAATAAAATTGCTGTCATTGATTTCAACCTTCTCTTTTACCTAATACTTGTAAGTGGTACTAAACAAAAGTTATTCTGTTTAAAAATATTCTGTGCTTTAAATGCATACATAACAATAAACATGCTATGTTCAAGATAGGAGAGATTCAAAGAATAGTAAGACCTTGTCCCTCCCTTAGAACAGGTTACAGTCCAGTAGTCTAAATATTCACTTTAATGTACCTTTGTATGTATTGCTGTATATATTAATAAAGTGCTATGTATACTCTGCCTGGATGGGTCAAGAAACTGACAGATAATATTTCAGTTGGACTCTGAAAGTTGAATAGGAGTTTGCCAGGTAAAGAAGTAGGCAAAGGAAAGAGCCTGCACAGTCAAAGAGTTCTGAAAAGGCCCTGTATGCCAGGAAATAGGAAGAAATTCAGGGAGGCAAGAATAGAAAATGGTTTCCTTAGACAGAAGCAGTAGTATATTTCATCAGATGAGGAGTAGGAGAAGAAGAATGAGAAAAGATGAACCTGAACATGTAGTTTGATATCAGGTTATAAAGAGTCTTTTATATCAACTACCAGATGTTTTCCAGAGTCTGATGATTTATTTTTATTCATAGGATAATGCTAGGAGCAATGGGGAGTCTGCTTCTTACCTATAATGCCTCCCATATAAAACACTTTTCTTTATAGCTGTTTTGTTATTATGGGTAACAAGGAGCCATTTAACTTGGGTAGTATGCCTGTGTCTGCCTTGATTGGCCTATGATATGATTAGATTTAACTTTTGTGTGTTTTCCAGAGAGGTTAGGGTATTATCTGTGAAAAGATGGAGTTAGTTGAACCTTGTATTTTACAGATTAGGGTTAGTAGGCATGTGGCATTTGGAAGACTTCTGGTCCAGCCTGAGCTGGATTCAATGAAGAGTGTACAGCTCAGGAAAAGTGCACCCATGGCTACTGACTTGGTTATTTGTCATTTCAGAATATTCACAGTGGAATAGCTGATGTGTTTCTGACTGAGGCAGGCTGATTGGCAGAATTTCAAGTATGGATGTTGTGATGATTGCTGTCATTTCGAGCTACCTTTTGGCAAGGCACCCAGAGTATCTGCCTTGGGGTTTGCACTTAAGAGAATCCTTCTACAGGATAAGGAATACGTAGGGCTATGGATACATGGCTACCAACTCATAGCCACAGTCTCCCTTTTCTGAACCATGCTGTGGGTACACAGGACCCCAGAATTCGCTCACCAAGCCCACTGGAGTTAAAATTCAGGGTGCTTCCCTAGTTCTGTCTTCCCAAGGATAGTATGGACACCTCTAGACCCAAGAGATGATTGAAGAGTAGGGGTCTTTGGGAATAGCAGGAGTCAAATGTGTACAGTGGTTTCCACATTCAATACCTGAGCTCCTCATGGTGCTGGATAGAGCCTGGGGTGGGAAGGGAACGTCATAGGCTGTGGGCCTCCATTTTCCGACCCCTGAAAATGTTAGGGACGGCCCGCCTAGATCTGGTAGGGTTGTTTGGGAATGCAAAAGTAAAAACGATTAAGAAGCTCTAATATAGAACTCTTTAGAGAATGTGTGTACCAATTTTTCTTGCAATTTTCCCTCTCAACCTCTTTATTGTGTTGGAGGAAGATCCTGACATTAGTGTTCATATTTTCAAACTTTTCTACCATGTTGCATTAATTTTTTTAAAATTTCAAGTTAAAAATTTCTTTCTAAAGAGGATTATTAATTATGATATTATGCAGTAATTACCTAGGATGGCTATGTATAATCCTTGAAGTTAGATTAGAAGAAACAAATTAAGTTCATGTACTTTTATTTGTAGTAGAATAGATAGTCAAAAGTGAACTGACATGCAAATAGTTGAATAGGTAAACACCATTAGGCCTGTGGGATTATTTTCACTCCATTCTAAAAAACAAAGAATACTACTGCACTTTCATGTATGTTTTCTCTTATGCTAGCCTCTTGCTTATGTATGTTTGAAGGGGAAGTGATTGTTTTTATGTGTTAATTCATGGTGTACAAGTATCATATTAATATGGTAAAATATATATGTATATATGTGGCATAGTCTCATATGTTAGTCTTCAGATCACACTCGAAAGGGAATGGGTTTTTTTTTCTTCATTAGGAAGAAAAAGGGCAAGTAATAAATAGGATTGATTTAGAGTTGTTTTGAGAAAGGTCTACTAAGTGGATTCATTGTGTTATAGCGCTTCAGTCCAACATTTAACTCAATCCATAGAAACAATGAAAACTGTTTCTTGAGAGCAGAAAAAAAACAAAAAAAATTAGCAGCTTCTCATGCAAGTCAAAAAAGCTATTTTGTTTTAGCTATCATACTTTGCTTCTCTGAAGAAGATGGATGTTCATTATATTTGGTAAATTATCAGGATTTACTTTAAAGCTCCAGAGTGTGCAAGTTAATGATTTCTGCTGATAATTTGTTGTATCACTTTAGAAAAAACTATTGGACAATTTGAGTATCAGTTAGGTTTATTTACAAAATTATATTACGGTTTTGAAATTGTTCTGGGTAAATATTTTGTTGTGGTTTGTACATTGTCAGTTCTTGTTATTCTAAATCACTTTTGATTTTATTTATTCTGCTCAAGAAAATATCCAATTAACGTCAATAGAATGTACATGCCAAAAAAATTCCTGACTAGTTATAGACCATTTGCACTGGCTGATGTAGGAGCAAACAACAAGGGGTTAATTTGATGGTCTTTTTAAAGAAGAACTTTAAATTGTAAGTGACTTGCTTTATTTTATAGTCAGTGGTACAATACTTAATGAAAATATTTAAATATGGTTGAGCGTGGTGGCTCACACCTGGAATCCTAGCACATCAGGAGGTCGAGGTGGGAGGATCACTTGAGCTCAGTAGTTCAAGACCAGCCTGAGCCAGAGCGAGACCCCATCTCTACTGAAAAAATAGAGAAAATTAGTCGTCTCTACTAGAAATAGAAAAAATAAATTAGCTGGGTGTGGTGGCATGCGTGTGTAATCCCAGCTACTTGGGAGGCTGAGGCAGGAGGATCACTTGAGCCCAAAGGAGTTTGAGGTTGCCATGAGCCAGGCTGATGCCATGACACTCTAGCCTAGGCAACACAGTGAGACTAGGTCTCAAAAAAAATAAAAAACAAAATAAGTATTTAAGTAAAGTAAATCTATTCCTTTAATATTTATAATATTCCAAAATAACTTGTGGAAAAGTCTAAGAACTTATGTTTTTATGATATTGACAAGTTACTGTTATTTTTTCATAACAATTTCTATTATTATTTTGATAGATGGTACAAAGATATGTATCAATCCAGTCAACACCAAAGTAGATGGGAGTAGATATATTTTGTTTCTTTTCTGAGTGTTTAATCTGGATTTCTTAACTTTTCTTCTTTCCTGTACTCAAAATTATATACTGATACCTCGCAACTGTGGGGTTTCTCAAACAAAAATAGTCAATAAGATCTGTTGTCTTGCAACAAATTATCAAGTAAGGCAGATAGGAACAGCACAAGTGTTCTGCCTGTGTTTAAAACCCTTTGGTAATGGGAATTATGTTTGTACCGATTTAAGGCATAATTCCGTCCTGCTAAGTTTGTCCATACCTGTCTTTAACAAAAGCTTTCTTTTGCAAATAGCTATAAATGTAAAATATCTGTTCCTGTCTTCTAAACACCCAGGGTTCAAAAATAATTATTAGTCCAGAAGTAATTGTTGTGTTGGCTATTTTTTTTTTTATAAGAGAATTCCTTTTTTGGCTATTCTCTTATTTTTAATTTCTCTCCTAGTTTTTAGATCTGTTATATTGGGACAACAGTATGAAATATTGTTGCTCTTCAATACAAAATAGGAACATGATAATCTACTCATTTGCGATTTCTTTTGCAAACTATCAGACTTGTTGACAAAAAGAAAATGAACCAATCAGACAAAAACTCTAATTGATAAATGGAAAGGAAGACACCCCATAAATTTTTCAATAAAGAAACTCAAATGGTAGGTGTAAGCAGCCCTAACAAGAAATGTCAAAACCCATGTGAGGAAAACTGTAAAACCTACCTGAAAGACATAGAAGTATACTGGAAGAAATGAAAGGCATTTTATTTTCTTGAATAGGAAGACTCAAACATCATAAAGATGTTGTTTATTCCTAAGTTAATTTATAAATTTAGTGCAGAGCCAATATACATACAGTCAGGTTTTTTTTTTTTAAACTGGATCTCGAAAAGCTGATTATAAAATTCATTTGAAAGAATGAAAAAGCAAGAATATTCAGCAAAATGATTAAAAAGAAGATCAAGGAAGAAAGTTAATTCTACCAGACATTGAAACATAATATAAAACTTTTATAATTAAAAAAAAATTGGTTAGAGAGACCAATGTAATAGAAAATCTAGAAGTAGACCCAAATGCTGAAAGAAATTTAGTTTACAATAAAGCTAGAATTTGAAATTAGTAAAGATGGATAGACTTTTTAATAAGTATGCTGTGATAACTGGATATCTATATGGAAAAATATAAAAATTAGTTCCATTCCTGACACCATCCACCAGTATAAATTTTATGTGGGTCAGAGATTTAAATGTAAAAAATGTGATTATTCAAATACTATAAAAAACATGGGCAAATACCTCTTATAACCTGGCTATAGGCAAAACTTAGTTAACTCCTAGCTAAAATTCAGAAGCAATAAAGGAATACAGATTGACAAATTTTATTGCATAGAAATGTTTTTAAATGCAAAAATCCCCACCATAAGCAAAATAAAAAGACAAATTACAAACTGGAAAAAATATTTTCAAGTCTTGTCACAAACACGAGGTGATATCCCTACTATATAAACAATTTATTTAAAAATCTAAATATGTCACAATATCTGTGAGGCTGGGAACTGAGAGGAAACAAACCCTTTTATATATTGCTTGTGGGAATGCAAAAATGGTACAGTCCTTTGAATCTAGCGAATTTTCATAAACATTTCCTTTTTAATTCTTTGATCCTAGTTTTAAGAATATATATCAAGAGATACAGTGGAAATAATACAAAAAGCCGAATAAATCTACTTATTACAGCATTACTTTTAATGGCAAAATATAGAAATAACCCAAATGTCCATCATTCTTTGGGACTCAAAGAATGAATGGTACATCCAGAATATCTAGTAATAGGCAGCAATGAAAAGGAATGCAAATATTTCTACATTACAATGGCAGAGTAATATGTAGGATTTACTGTGACTAAAAAGATATATAATATGCTACCATTTGTCTAATGAATGAGGGGATATAACCATAAATAGCTATCTATTTATATTGGAAAAATACAGTGGAAGGATAAAGCATAAAATTTTTTGAATTATTTTACCTATAGTAGAGGGAAGGACACCAAAATATCTATTTTTCACTCTAGAACCATGTAAATATTTTATATAATTTTGAAACAAATTAATGTTAAACAGAAGAAATTTCCAGTAATCAAATGTGTGTAACCAATTAATGACATAATTTCTCTCCTAGAAAAGAAACATTTTCTGAATATCTTTAAAAAAGCCCACAGTACTTAGATAGCTGTATATCCTTAGTGGGTTATACCTTAATGACAAAAAGAATTGCATAAAACTTAGATGGATATATAAAATCATATTTTTATTATGGTATTTATATTTTAGAGTCATCTCAAGGGATAAATCAAATAAATATGTATGTATTGAAAACCGAGATTTATGATATGACTGAAAGAAGAAAGATAGATTGCTAAAGCTAAGTAAAAATCCTATAGTAGTAAATTTGAATTGTGTCATTATGATCTCATTATGTATTTTATCTTTAAAAAAATCTTTTTGATACTCTTACCTATGGTTTTAGAAACAACGACCAATCCAGTAACAATGTACTTCTATAGCACACAGATTGTGGTATAAATGCCATTTGCCATTAAAAGAAACCAGAACTTCTGGGAGAATTGTTGATTCAAATTAGGGGTAAAAATTTACATGATAATCTTGGAAAATGTTGTTATGTCATAAACAAAGGAAGCTATCAAAAACTAAGCACTTCCTCTTCAGGTAGTTCTAGCCAGGGCCAGTGGGAAACCCAATGGTTAAACCAAACTGGCCGAAACCACACTACAAAGGCTGAAAATTAAGCTGCCATTAGAACCACAGCCTACAAAAGTAGGTCAAAACCCACATGTTTAACCTAAACAGGGTGACTGCTTGCTTAAATAAAATATTTAAATAGAACCCAGAGTCTCCTAACATAACAGACAAAATATCCAGAATATAATTTTAAAAATCACTTGTCATACCAAGAACCAAGAAAATGAGCAAAACAACCAACTGACACCAGCATTGAAATTAATCAGGTATTGGAAATGTCACAAAGATTTTAAAGAAGGAGTAATAAAAATTCTTTAACAATCTTTGAAACAAATGAAAAAATGGAAAATCTCAGCAAGACAATAGAAGTTATAAAAAAGTACCAAATGCATATCATGGAAATGAGAAATACAATAACAGAAAAATTTACTGATGGGTTCAGTAGTAGAATGAGATGACAGAGGATAGAATCAACAAACTGGAGGAAATAATTTATGTTGTTTGAAGAGAGAAAATAAATTGAGAAAAAAAAAATTAACAGAGCCACGGGGACCTGTGTGGCAATCATAAAAACCCGAACATTTGTATCATCAGATTCTCAGAAGAGAGGAGAAAGAAAGTTGTGCTGAAAGAATATTTGAAGAGATAATGGTTGAAAACTGCCCACATTTGGTGAGAGACACAAAACTAATGATCAAAGAAGCTGAGTGAACCCCAAGTTGAATAAACCTTAGAAGATCCACACCGTAGCACATCATAACTTTTGAGTACTGAAGATAAAGACAAAATTTTGAAAGCAGCTGGAGAGAAATGACACATTACTTACAGGGTGATACAGTTTCAAGTAACAGCAGATTTCTTCTGAAATCATGGAGGCCTAAACCTACACAAGTGGTACATTGTATGGAACTCCATAAACACACACACACACACAAATGTAAGAGTAAAACTGGGGAAATCTCAGTAAGATCAGTGAAGTGTATCAATGTCAAAATCCTGATTGTGATTTAGTAGTATACATTTGCAAAATATTACTATTGGTGAAATCTGAGTAAAGTGTACTAGGGATCTTTTTGTAAGATCTCATCATTCATTCTTGAAGGATGCTATTGGGCCAACTCATTTTGAAAACTGGTAGACTAAGAGTAAAAATCAAATATTTATCCATTTATCCTGCTTTTCTATATAATCTGTTCCTTGTAGTAATCAAAAAGTTTATAAGGGGTAGTTTCTTTTTATAGAAATATTCCAACTAATAAATGAAGAATGAATGATAGAAATAGAATATCATTATTTTGTAACTCTCAATTTATTAATTTACTGGTGATTATGGTAGTCATTATCTTGCAACTCCTAAGTTGTTAATTTACTAGAATTACAGTGGCTGGTAACACAAAAAGAGAAGCATCTAGATAATATATAGCCCCTTATGATACCACAGAACATCACCTGTGCCTGTCACTGTTATTACAAAAATTATCATAAAATTTAGGGACTTAATCATTCTATTATTGTAAACTTAGAAGATTTAAAAGCGGGGGCCGATTCTGTACCTGGGAAATGGAATCATCTGAAAATTCATTCATTCATCAGTCAAGAGTCTGAGTAGCGAAGACTAGAAGGCTAGGATTGCCAGCAAGAGAATCCACACGTGGCTCTCCACAGGGCACCATCTCCTCACAACATGGCGCTCCCTGGGCTCCAAGCAGAAGTGTCCCAGGGAACAGTGTAAAACTTACATTGCCTTTTCTAACCTAGCCTAGGAAGTCACACAACATCACTTTCCTTGCATTCTGTTGGTTTCAAACTAGTCACAAGCCTGCCCATATTTAAGGCAAGGGGATCGTCTTTCCTCTACAGCCCCGCGCACCCCCACTTTCCTTTTACCTTTTGATGGAGGAAGTGTTGAAAATTTTCAGATGTTTTTAAAACCACCACATTCTTTGTAAATTTGTCTTGCTCTACCTCTCTATCACACATACACACAAAACTGAACTTCTATCTGATCAAGGCTCTAGATCTCATGAACAATTTATAGTAAATACATAGGAATCATTTCGATCAGAATTTAGACTGTGGAAAAGTTTACATGACAAAAAATCTATTTCCTTCAACTAAAAAAAATTGCAAATGGAATAAAAAGAGCTTGAGGGAGAGTCTAGATTAAAAGGGATTTAAGAGGCCTATCATTCAGTGCAGTGCATGAAATTGCATTGCATGATTCCAATCCAAAAAACAAACCTAAAAAAATGGGAGACGTGAACACTGACTGCTTATTCAGTGATATGTTGTTATGTTAATGGACTATTAATGTTTTAGGTGTGACAAGGCTATTATAGTTATGTTTCCAAGATAAGAATCATTTTATTTTAGAAAAACATACTGGAATATTTGCAGATGGCATGATATGATCCAATATTTGCTTCAGGGTAATTGGAATGAGATGGTAAGTGGCTTTGGGTATAGATGGAAAAGATTGGTCACATATTGATGATAGTCGAAGTTGGGTAAGGTGTATGCTTTTGAATAGGTTTGAAAATTTCCATAATAAAAAGGCTTTTTAAAAAAGAAGAAATGGGACAAGAAGGGAGAAGGGAGAAGAAAGGAAGGTAGCAATGAGGAAGAAGGGAAGGATTGAGGAAGGGAGAGGCAGAATCAGTGTAGGTGAAATTTTGGCATAATTCAATACCGTTGCTGTCTTAATTTTATAGAAAATTATAGCCAACATACCTCTCCATTTTTGAAACATTATAAAAATGTAGGCGTAAAGTAGTTTTGTGGCTTTTTAGCTTATGAGAAGTAGTCCTGAATCTCTCCAAAAGAATAAGTTCTTTGCATTTGTTAAAATACAGTTGTGATGGAAAAATATATAAACTTGCACTAGAGCCTTGAAATTCTAATGCGTATGTAATCTTCATATGCATGTTTATGTATAAAATATGAAAACATATATATTGTATATACATCTATTTCTTTGACATTTCATTTATTTTATACTCATAATTTTTTTCCAAGTAACTAGATCCTAAATTTTATTTAGAATGTATTTTCTTTTTTTCCTCTTAGAAAATTTTGTTTGAATATTCTTTTGGCTGGAATGTTTTACTCTATGGTTTTCTTTGCTTTCCGAATGAATACTGGCTGCTTAAGTTCTAATTTAATCTTAGTAAAATCTTCTAATGATCTAGATCTACATATTGAAATGATTTCCCAGAGATACTATCATTCTAAATTTAATTGTGTGGTAAGGAACAAATAATGGTGTTATTTTTACTGTGCTTTTTTCATTACATAAGCGTCTGTCTTGGTAATCTAAATAGTTTCTTAATTCTAGCAGTTTAAAGTTTTATCAATAACCATTTTGTGGGTTGAATCTAAATTAAGAAGCTATTTCCCAGACAATTTTGTTTGGTTTTCTTCCATTTTAAAAGAAAATAGGAAGTGCAGGTGGTAGCTGTGGCTAGGAAAGGGTAGGATGAGGGATCTTTGTGATGGAACTGTTCTGTCTTGGCTGTGTTGGTGTTCACCTGAATCTACACATGTGATAAAATGATAAAATTGCATGATACTAAATACACACACACACACACACAAATGAATACAGGTAAAAATTAGTGAAATCCAAATAAGGTTGGTGAATTGTATCCATGTCAATGTCCTGGTTGTGACATTCAATGATGGCAGTTAGAGCAAATGGTACCATTGGGGGAAACTGGGCAAGGGGTAAGAGCGATTGCTCCCTATTATTTCTTAAAACTATACATGAGTCTATAATTATCTCACAATAATAAACTAAAAAAAGACATTGGTTTTAATATTTTTGAATTGGAAATTACTGATATAAGAAAATTAGATATCAAACCTAGTTGAAATAGTTAACACATTTCTTCTAATTTCTAATTTTTTAGCTTTTGGATTTTTAAAATTTTAGAGTAGAACTTGAATGGTTCCTAAAAATGAATACTTTTTAGTAAAGAGTACTTTAAATGTGCCATGAAAACATAAATTTAGCTGAAAGTCTTAAATAACTGAAGGCTTGTAACTGAGATGGAATTACAGAGAATACGGTCTCCTGGTAGATGCTACAGAACTAATGGACAAAACTTAATTTGGACTTGGGGACAATCATAGTTTTTAGAGCTGAGAAGGGTCCCTTTATCTCATTAGTTCTTAATTACCTCATTACAAATGAAGGAATGGCCCCAGAAAGGTTAAGTGATTTTTTCCAAGGTTCTACTGTTTTAACACAGCAGTGATTGATTTTGCTTCCCCTTTATCTCTGGCTGCGTTTTTCCTGCCTCATCTGCCAATCCGTGTACTTTCACTGTCTATTTTATGAACTTTTTCTTTTCCATGAGTTTCATTCTCTCTAAAGTTACCATAAGAATAGAAAAAAATGAATAAATAAATAATCTTTTTATAGCATACATTTTTTATATGATATCATTTATATGAGTTAAAAAACCCTGCTACGCTTGGGTATTTTATTTAATGTTTTGCTTTATTTGTGTTTCTGTACCTCTTGAAGAATTTTTTTTTTTTCTTTTGCCTGATTTTAAAGTAGCTCTTACATAGTGGAGTTCACAAAATAAGCAGGCAGTTGTTACAGGGGTATCCAAGCAACTTTTGGAAGCACAAAAGCCTCTGGGTGAAGTTAAGAGCCTGGGCTTTGAAGAAACACTGTTTAGGTTTGCTTCCTGGTTCTACCACACTATGACCTTGGGAAACTTTCCCAACCTCTTTGTGGGTTAGTTGCCTCATTTGTTCAGTGGGGTTGATAATATTGTTTACCTGGTAAGGTGGTTGTTTCAAGTGCGCTAATATACGAAAAGTGAGCTAGGAAGTAGTTAGGAAGTGTTCAATAACTGTTGAATGGTATTTTTACACAAATTTCATAGTTTTGGTTTTATTCTCACTAAATAGCACTTAGTCCAGGGCTTAACTGGGAAATCTGGAAGGGTGACAATAAGAATATGGTCAGGTGTGCATACACAAGGAATCAGTAAGTCATCTTTGCGCACCTGTGATATCAAGGGCAAATGTATGTATAGGGAAAATACGATTCCCTTAATTTGGTCTATAATGAATCTGATTTTCCTCTTGATCTTGAACCTTTGATCAATCATTTCTTCAACAAATATTTGTTTAGTTCTTAATGTCAGGCTCTAATTTTGGAATTAGAAACATAGCAGTGAATAAAATGCACAAAAATCCTTGCAGCTGTGCTACTTACATTCTATTGGCAGTAGACAGATGGCAAACAAAAACAAATAAGTAAGTTATAGAATATGTTAAAAGATAATAATTGCCATGATGAAAAAGCAGGGAAAGAGCTTTAGGGGCCTGAGGAATGCCAGTGAAGGCAAAGTGTAATTTTAAGTAAGATCGGAGTAGACTCCATTGAGAAAGTGCCATGGTACCAAGAATGAAAGAGAACAATTCTTGGCTTATCTGGGAGAAGAGCATCTCAGCTAGTGAGAAGCCCCTGTGCAAAGGCCTTGAGGCAGCAGTGTGTCCAGCACGTGTGAGAAACCACAAGGAAGCCAGTGTGGCTGGAGCAGAGTGGAGCGAGGAGGAACATAGCTGTGGGGTTTGAAAGAGAGGAGTCAAGGATGGTGGCAAAACTTTAGGCCTGAACAGTTGAAACAATGAAATTCCATTTTTGAGATGGGTAGACTATTGGTGGAGCAGGAAGGAAAATTAGCAGGGAAAAGTGAACTAAATGTTCTATCTAGTTTAAAATTTAAAACAATCCCTTTCAGTCTATCTTGGGCCAAAAATGCATAGTCTCTCAGATAACCTTGACATGCAGGGAGAGGACAACTTAGGCATCTTCCGGGCAGAAGACTTGGGTCTCCTGGCTCCTCTGCTACTGAGTGAGGTCCTTTATCCATTTCATTGTTGCTTGTTCTGTTAGGTTTTTTTATGGCTGGGGTCTGCAGCTGGTGTAACTTGATCTCTGCCGCCTTCTATCTTGGGCGGCGCCCCCATGGAGCACTGGCCCACTTGATCTTCATTCCTCTGAGACCTGGATATGTGTCCAATTTGATTCCATGGAAAAGTTGGTTCTGCAGCCTCCCTAATAGAGCTATGGCAGCCTCTTGGGTAGGTGCACCAGCCCTAGGAGGGTTCTCCTCCTTCCTGCATATACTTTGCTGCCAAGGTGATATGGCCTGAGAGGCAATCTTTTTTCAGAGTTCAGAACAAGGCCCAAGAAGCTAGAGCTCTGTTCTGCCCTCAGTTTTATCCTTGCTAATCTAATGTGCTTCTTTCTCTCTAGGCAGAGAATAGAGAAGGGAAAATCAATTCACAGGCGAGACAGTCTTGTTGTGCTTCATCTCTCTTCCTGGTCCTCCTTTGAGACACGAAAAGAGTCGACTTGCCCATTTATCATATCCTATTCCTGTTTGGATATCCCTTACGTTAAATCTACATGGTCAGCTAAACAAGCTTGTCCCTTGATTTGCTAAAATGGGATATAAAGAAACAATGTTTTTTTCTCAAGTTGATAGCCTGGTTTACAAGTTTATTGTGCTCCATAAATCCTGTTTTGTATACTAGAAGGTGAGTACATTGTTCTAAGTCTTTGAAATCCTATGTCACAAAATCCTATATTACTAATCCAAAACAAAACCTTTAGTTACTAATCATAACCTCCACTCAGATAGATGCTTGGAATGCCTAGGGCAAAGTCCATATACTCAGAAAGACAAAAGGAAAAAGTACTAATTTAAAAATCTTTAACCATAGCATATATGGTCTCTGAAATATCATGATCAATCAATGAAGGGAAAACAGAATTAATATACAATGTCCCAGGGGGTGTGCTATGTGGTTTATCGTTTGTGGTAAAGAGCTGTCATTTTTCTGTATATCTATATTTCATCACGCCCATCCCTATTTACAGTTTAGTCTCATTTTTTGGATAATTACCCATTGTGAGGTCCATCTTCCTTGTCACCCTGTACTATGACAATTGCAGAAACCATGAGTCTTTCCTGGCAGATAAGTGACCAAAGTTGAGCTAATCAGCAGCTTACCCCAAAAACCCTGCACCCTGGGGGAGCAACTGTGGAGGCATGGGATTCATCCCAGAGTTGGGAGGGCACAGGAAATACACTCTGTGGCAGCATTACTTTGGCGATGGTCCCCAAAATCAAACTCAGAGAAGTTGATCCTGCGTCTGCTGAAATATACTGTCATTCAAATTTACAACTTTACACTGTCCTTTTTGCTAGCACTGGGGCATTGATTGATAAAGCCATGGACACCCAAGAATTGGAAGAATCTGTGGGAGGATTTGAGTACTGAGTTCTACCTTCTTCACATAGAGCCCTCCTTATTCTTAGTAACATCTACCCTTCCCTGTAGTAGAGATTATTATCTCTGAGTTTGAAGATACTGTCACTTCCTTGCCTAAGGGAGATACCCTGTGGGCATAAGTTAGCACTCTGCTTGGACCTACCCCCATTCTTTTTAGACCTTTAGTTAGAATTAGATTTTAGCATTTCCTGGGAGAAAATTAGAAAGTTCAGTCTTGCTGACGAAGGCTTACCCTCCCAATAAATTGCAGAACTTTTCCCTACCTAAGACAGCAATCTGTAGATTTTCAGACATCTTAACCAAGGAGGTAGGAATAAATGTTTGATCACATTGAATCTCTCAATATGTATATATTATCAGTGATTTAACATGCTCACCTAAGCTTCTGGGTGTGGTTCTAATAATTTTTTGGTTAACACAAACCTAGATTTCAATGATGACATATACTGAATGAAGTTACAGTGTCAATAACTGTGGTCATAAGTTAGAACAAAGAGTTGAAATACTTCAAGAAATAGGAATGAACATATTCAAACACCTTTGTAGTAACTGTATCCCATGGGAGAATCAAAAAGAAACTCCTTTCATCAAAAACTTTCAGCAGTGGTTTAAAGACATTAATGGTTTAAATGGAAGGCTTTGCACACCATCTTGGAAAAGTGCTTTCGTGGCCTTGCTCTGTAGTTCACGGGTGGTGATGGGAAACACTGTTTTTTATTTGGATAGGAATAAGAAGATTTGGTTGGGGCTAGGGAACCCACTACTGCATGCTCTATGTATCTCGTCAGCACGTTATTCTTAGGAATGGTGAGATTCTTAGATATCCATGGATTAGATTGTGGCAGAGGCTGATGTCTCTATCCCTAAGGCAGTGTACCAAAAGTGTACTCTGTGTCTGACAGGCAAAAATAATTCCCTTTTTCTTTTGATTATCAGGTCTGTCTGATTTCAAGTTCATAAATAGACAAATAGGGCTTGAGCATTATTTCTCTCCTCCCTACTCTCTCCCCAAGACTCCACATCTAGCATTTAGAACTTTGTAATGGCAATTATCACTTTTCTTTAAAAGTGATTTAGGCCTTTTTTTTTTTGAGGATATTCAGATTCAATGCCTGAATTGAGAGTGAGAATTAAATGACATTTGGATTTTAGCTTATTGCTTTGATAAAGCTTCATTTTTACAAAAGAGAAAATGAAGAATTATACAGTATTTCTTTTAAATGTCACTGATACTTTAATATATTTACCTTTTTCATGATGGGGTTTGGCTAATATTTAGATCTATTACTACTAATCCTAGAAATCACCTTTGTTATAAATTTCTCATATCCCTCACATGGAACAGGTATATTAAGAAAACTAGGCTGCATTCAAATGACTCTCTTAATTTTTAAATAGTGCTAGATAAAGAAATAATTAATTTCTATGCATTGTCATTTTTCATAGACTTTTGAGTTCAGTAGTCAGGGGTTGATATTTGGCTCTACTAAATGCTACAGAGTAAGTTAACCTCTTTAAGTTTCTGTTTCCTAAACATCTCTATAATGGACATAGTACCCACTTCACAGGATTATTATGATCAATATTAATTTAAAGAATTTCATATGCTTTTCATGCTACTTGACAAATGGTAGGCACCTTCCCTATTTGAGAACATATGATGTACTTCTTGATATTATTTAAGTATTCTACCTGATAATGTTTGAATATTTAGATTGATGTTTCTTAAGTGTGGATCTGTTTAATTTCTACTAAGAGCAGTACAAAATATTCAAGATGAAAAATTCACTTAAAAGGTGAATGTTTCAAATCAGCAAAAAACAACTTAAATTTAAAATCGGGAAAATGTTTTATAAAATATTTTTAGAAGTTTAGTAAAAATTTCATGATCAGTTTAATGTAATAGAAAGTCACAATTCCAAAGATGGGGAATCATTAACATTGACTAAAGCTCATGGAATATTTTATATTTTTATTGCTAGACTAGAATAAAAAAAAAGACAAAGAAAGATTTCTACAAGAATTTTCTGGGCCCAGATTTCTTGTGAGCCAGTTTACATATCTATCTATATAAATATGTGCGTGCATACACACAGACACACACACACACACACACATATTCTTGCTCAATGCCGTAATGATATCTCCCAGAATGTTGAAATGTGTCTGATTTTTATTGTTTGGCTTACCAACCCTTTGTTCCATGAATCTTTTTGTAATCGTCCCTGCACTTCTGGTTTAATAAAATAAAGCACATAAAAAGTATGATTTAACATATCTTCACATTTTGAGGTAAGCAGATGGAACAGATGTTACAGTGTAACTTCCTCTATTTTTCTATTTGAAATTGTGAGCCGTTTTCTATTCAGCATTTTCTGAGTTAGCCCGAGTTATTAAAAGCAAGATGCACATACAGACAATAAAGAAATTGGCTATGCCTTCTTATTTTAAGGATAAAATCAATTAAGGTTTTTCAAATAGGATTTTAATAATAATAAATTTAGAGAGTGAAAAATAGGCAATTTAGTATTTCATTTAGAATCCCTAATCTCAGATATTTCAAAAGATGTGTTTAAGATATTCAATTGAATGACTGTTAGATACATTTTGGAATATGTAATTATGGCACGAAAATAGAAAATCCATTACTCTTTAAAACCTCTAAATTCTTTTTATTGTGTAAGGAGAACCACCATTATGCTTCTGGTTCATCGACACGGTATGTTTTATAGTAAAGCTAAAACAAGAGAAGGAAACTGTATTTCTCAGAGGTCAAATTGATTTATAAAGTTTCTTCCTTTTCCAATTTGGAAACTTTACTTTTTAAATTAATGTTGCTAGCATTTAGCAGTTTGATATGGCTAAAGTTCAAAGAAACTGCTAATATCATGGAGTAGGATTTTAGGTTAAATCCAGATGATGTCCATAGTCTATAGACAGGGTGTCACTTGAAGGCTGATCTTCCATCTTTGCTTTTAAGCATTATTTCCTGTCTCCTCTGGAAACTTACTGCTTCAGTTATCCTATCTTGTGTATCTTCCTACTTGTATTCTGTAGCGCTGCTGTTTCCCAGTATATTAATAAGGTCAAATCTGCCCTGTCCAAACAAACAAGCAAACACAAACAACCCTCTCTTAATTTTATACTCCATCTAGTAGTATTTTATTTTATTCTTATTTAAAAGTCTCTGAAAAACCATCTTGCTCATTGTTTTTTGTTTCTCACTTTCCTATTCTTTAACCTACAGAAATCTGATTTCTCATTTTACTCTTTTTATGAAACCACTCTTAGGGAGGTCAGGGATGATATTTTAATTGTTCAATAGAAAGGCTGCTTTTCAGTCTACTCGTTATTTTATCTCTCTATAGTGCTTGATGTCAATGGCTACTCTCTTCTCATTGAACTCTCTTGACACCACTCTTTCCTGCTATGTGCATTTCTAAACATTCTCCAAGCTCCTTTATATGCTTTTTTAAAAACTCTATCCATTCCTTAACTTTTGGTGTTTCCTAAATATTGATTCTAGACCCTCTTCTCCTTTCAGACTTCATCTGCTCCCTGGGAGATTTAATCCACTTTCATGGTTTAAGTATCATCCAAATGCTTGTGACCTCTAGCTAAAACTTCTTCCTTAAGATTCAGATATCCATACCTTACTGTCTATCCAATATATGTTTGCTTGGATATCCTACAAGTAGCTCAAGTGCATTGTGTCTGAGTCTTAACCTGTTATTTCTTCACATACCGCTTGTCTTACTTATTCTCTGTTTTGCTCACTCAACCAACCAGTTGAGAAACCTCCAGGTCTTTTCAGTCTCTTCCCAACAGCCCTCCTATCCCAATGATCAAGCAGCCAGTGGCTGGTCCTGATTTACCTTCTTTGTAGTTGAAAATCTTGAAAATCTACAGCTCCTTCACCACTTCCTCATTTCTTTCCCAGTTACTGCAAGACTGTGGTTCAGGCTCCGCACATTCCATGTATGGCACATTCCCTGTCTCTAGTCTCTTGATCATCCATTCTGTTCTCTGTGAAGCCACTGTTTGTTTGATTCATAAATCTGAAGATGTTTACCCTTGCTTAAAACCTTTCCATAAGGTTATTTCAAATCTTTCCTTTGATGCATAAGGGATATATTGTATGGACCTTAAAGTCTTTTATGGACTCTTCAAAAGTCTGTTAATACTGTTACTCTCTCAGGCACTTTACCCTCCAGCAATACCAAATACTTGACATTATTTGAATATATCCTGCAATTTCGTATCTTGACTCTTTAGAAATTCTTTTTCTCTCTTCAATTGATAGTGAATTAATTATTTCTCCAAGCTCAACATATTTGTCACCTAGTCTCTGAAACATTGCCTGGTTCTCAACTTCTCTCTAGACACATAGAGAAATTTCTGATACAGTATTTCCTAAACCATATCTTCTCCTTTATGGGGTCATGTTTCTGAGCATTTTCTACTTCCTTCATTTGATATTTTTCCATTATAGGCAACTTCTTTCTCATAGGCACTTGTTGCAATTCCTGCAACAAGTTTTCTTCTTCCTTTTGTATTCCAAATTTTGCCCTCGGAGACACTTCTATTCCATTTCCTTTTTGTTCAGCCTCATTCTTAGACTGTTATTAACATGATCATCTTAATAGTTTAAGCAACAAACTATCCTTATTTATGGTTAATGCGCAGAAATCATGCAAGTGAAATATCTTGTTTTAAGGGAAAAAAATTAAGTAAATTTTTGAACTGATAACATGTATCGGGAACAATCTAAAGTCCTTTCAGTAGAAAACAGAAATTCCTGCTATATCTCTACTCATCCTCATTTTAAATGTCTTTTGAAGCACTGACATCTAAGATAAATTGAAAATGATTTCTTATTCAATTGCGTATTTTTCTTTTAAATTATTGATGAGTTTTTCAGATGTATAACTATTTTGGCAAGCCAAACACAACATTTCAACCAAATTATTAGTTTGATTATGCACTGTGATCTAGCCAAGAGATACCATTTGTTAACTGGGAAATTAAGTTCTGAATTTGAAGCAAATGATTTATAGATACACTTAAACATATTAGTAAGTCTGCAACTGCCTCTCTGTAATATTTTCGATTTTTAGATTTTATAACCTAGTGTTGGACACTTTCTTGTTCTCTTTTTTTAAATAAAGAAGTATGGCCTCTAATTTTGCTTTGTAAAGCATCATTAAAATATTTGATGACTTTTATTTTCAAACAGAAATAATGTTGCCAGCTTATTTTTAATGATCAAAAATAAATTTCATATAGGAAAAATTGGATTTCAATTGAGATTTGAAAAAACGCTTTGTCTCATTAAGGGATAAAGTCAAAATTGTTGTGAATCAATCCCAAATAGCAATACTATTACTTCTGAAATAGAGCATAGCTGTTTAAAACCCATATTCTCTAAGAACTACTTCATAAATAACATGTAGATGTGCTTTTCATTCTAACTAACATTAATTTATGGCCATAGATCGAAATGTTAACAGCAGAAAGAAAATTGTGCCTTTGTTACAGGGGACTTGAAAAAAGCTGCAACTGGTAAATATGCTCTGTATTTCATCTAGAATATGAATATTTCATCACACTGTTGCTCTGTGGACTTTAGAAAAGCTAGTGTAGACTGCTGCATCTTTTTTCAAAGCCACTGACACCTCCAAAGTATCTTAGACCTTCGCTACTCAAAAGTATGGCCCATGGGCTAGCAGCATTTGCATCACTTGAGAGCTTGTTAAACATGTAGAATCTCAGGCCCCATCCCAGATCTCCTGAATTAGAACCTGCATTTTAACAAGATCTCTAAGTAATTCAAATGCACATTAAAATATGAAAAAGCACTGACTTAGGCCAATGGGATATTAGGTTCCCTAATTGGAGAACTATGCAAAGCCGCCTTGTAAAAAGGGTTTGGGGAGTTCCACAGTAGCACATAAGCAAACTTTCCTTATCTAATGAAAAACTCAGGTATAGCGATCTGGTCTGGAGAAAATATGTGGAGGTCTGCTCAGAATGATGTCCTTCTAAATCTGGAAAGATCCTTAGAGATTATCTAATCCAACCCTATCTTTTTATCATTAGAAATCTGAGGCCCCCAAAAGTAAAGTATTTATTGAATGAAATTTCTTGTTGCCTAAGATCGCAGTCTAATCAGTATAGTGTAGAATATTTAATAGCACTTAATGACTAACTGGATATAGAGGAAGATAATCCCATGCTTTGTGTTTTTAGTTTTACCTGTTCCCAAAATTCAATATTCCCCATGTCATGTCACCTTTCTCCTAAATCTGTTATGTTAATGCCAGTTTTCATGTTCACTGGACCTGTTTTTTTTTATTGTTTGTTATTATAGGGGTACAGATGTTTAGGTTACGTATGTTGCCCTTGCCCCCCCTTCCCCCCAAGTCCCAGTTTCAAGTGTGTCCATCTCTCGGATGGTGCGCATTGCACCCTTTGTGTATGCATATATTCGTCCCCTCCTCCCCCTCGCCCCTCCCCCTTCCCCCTCCCTCCCTACCCGACATCCAATAGATGTTATTCTTATATGTACACTTATGTGTTGTTCAGTTACTACTAATTTGATGGTGAGGACATGTGGTGCTTGTTTTTCCATTCTTGGGATACTTGGCTTAGTAGAATGCGTTCCAACCCTATCCGGGAGTATACAAGAGGTGCTATATCACCATTGTTTCTTAAAGCTGAATAGTACTCCATGGTATACATATACCACATTTTACTAATCCACTCATGTATTGATGGACACTTGGGTTGTTTCCACACCTTTGCAATTGTGAATTGCACTGCTATAAACATTCAGGTGTGGGTGTCTTTTTCATAGAGTGACTTTTGTTCTTTTGGGTAGATGCCCAGTAATGGGATTGCTGGATCAAATGGTAATTGTACTTGTATCTCTTTAAGGTATCTCCATATGGCTTTCCACAGAGGTTGCACTAGTTTGCAGTCCCACCAGCAGTGTATGAGCGTTCCTATCTCTCCGCATCCACGCCAACATTTATTGTTTTGGGACTTTTTGATAAAGGCCATTCTCATTGGAGATAAGTGATATCTCATTGTGGTTTTGATTTGCATTTCCGTGATGATTAGAGATGTTGAGCATTTTTTCGTATGTTTTTGGGCCATTATTCTGTCTTCTTTTGAAAAGTTTCTGTTCATGTCCTTTGCCCACTTTTTGATAGGGTTGTTTGATTTTTTCTTGTTGATTTTCCTGAGTTCTAAGTAGATTCTAGTTATCAGCCCTTTATCAGATTTGTGGCATGCAAAAATTTTCTCCCATTCTGTAGGTTGTCTGTTTGCTCTTGTGACAATTTCCTTGGCTGTGCAGAAGCTTTTTAATTTGATCAAGTCCCATTTATTTATTTTGGTTGTTGCTGTGATTGCCTTTGGGGTCTTCTTCATAAATTCTTTGCCTAGGCCAATGTCTAGAAGAGTGTTTCCAACTTCTTCCTCTAGAATTCTAATAGTTTCATTTCTTAGGTTTAAATCTGTTACCCAGCGTGAGTTGATTTTTGTGAGAGGTGAAAGGTGTGGATCCTGGTTGAGTCTTCTACATGTGGCTATCCAGTTTTCCCAGCACCATTTATTGAATAAGGATTCTTTTCCCCAGTGTATGTTTTTGTCTGCTTTGTCAAAGATTAGATGGCTATATGAGGATGGTTTTATATCTGGGTTCTCAGTTCTGTTCCACTGGTCAATGGCTCTATTTTTGTGCCAGTACCAAGCTGTTTTGATTACTACAG
>RJWJ010002151.1:0-107856 GCA_004363605.1 Indri indri
GGGAGATTGGTTCCAGGACCCCATGGATACCAAGATTCATGGATGCTCAAGTCCCTGATAATGGCTTTGTATGTGTATATAACCCATACACATCCTCCTGTATACTTTAAATCATTTCTATATTACTTATGATACCTAAAAAATGTAAATGGTATATAAATAGTTGTTATGCTGTGTTTTTATTTGTATTTTTGTATTAATTTATTATTTTATTAAATTTTATAAAATAAAATTGTTATTTTTAAAATTTATTTTTAGATGAGGGCCTTGTCGCCCCAGCTGGAGGCTATTCACAGCAACCTTGAACTCCTGGGCTCAGCCTCCTGAGTAACTAGGACTATAGGTGTGCGCTGCCACACCCAGCTAATTTTTAAAGATTTTTTTGTAGAGACAAGGTCTCACTGTGTTGGCTAGGCTGGTCTCAAAACTCCTGGCCTCAAGCGATCCTCCTATCTTAGTCTCCCCAAGTGCTGGGATTAGAAGCATGAGCCACCATGCCTGGCTTGTATTGTTATTACTTATTTATTCCAAATATTTTCAGCTGCAGTTGGTTGGATGTGTGCATGTGGAACCCACAGATATGGAGGGCCTCCTGTATCTCCTTCATCAAGGATAAGGTGGGCCCATATATACCTCTTTTAGTGTCTGATGCAGTGTCATTTTATAGGGGATATCATATATACCCCCTAAAAATCAACATGAAAAAGTCCCCAGTAGAAAATAATGGGCACAGAACATTACAAAGAAGAAATACAAATAATGAAGAAACATAAATACAGTCTCAACTTCAATAACAAGTTCACATTAAAGCAAAAATAAAACACCATGTTTGTTTATCAGAGTTACGAAAATGAGAAAGATTTGTAATATCCAATATATGGGAGCATATTAATTACAAGGTTGTACTACTGTGACAGAGACCGAACAATAAAGTGGCTTAATAAAGATGCTCATTTCTCTTCTGCTTAATACTGCCAGTATGAATGGTCCAGTTCAATCCGGGGCCTTGCCCTGGGCCCTGTGCTCCGCTCTCGGCTTCTTTGCTCCCTCACAGGCTCTGTGTTCCATGCCAGGCAATCCTCTGGGGGGTCCCTTGGCTCCCTCTGAGAATTTTTGAGACTTTTGCTCTATAATGCCAATGGGCCCTTTCAATCAGTGTCCTGTCTTGGCTCCAACGGATGTGGCAACATCGTGCCCTCCCAAGCTGGTCTTAGGTCATACCAACAAGGGACAGACATTTCTTGTGTGAACAGAACTGCTATTCTTACTTCACCCATGGGCTCCTGGCTCAGCCTTCTCTCTCCCGGCAGTATGTGGAAGGCAGGGGTGTGGTCAACAGTGATGATGGCTTAAAGAGCTCAAGAGAAGGCACTTTTGGAAAATATGTTGCTGTACATTTATGCTATAAAATTCTAAATGGTAAATTTAACATGACTAGAAAATGAATTAGGGTTCATATCTTCCTGCATACTCTGAGCAAGACTTACATTTATCCTCATCATCAGTGAAGCATGCTAACAGTCTTTGACAGAGTCATTGGAAGTCACTGGATGATGCAGAGTCAGGAGTAATAACGTAACCTGCATTAAGTAAATGGCATTAGGGAACTGCACAGGCAAGATAACCTATACTGTTTCAATACAAACAAATTCCCAAGAGCTATGGCATTTAAAGTAGTAACAGTGTTGCTTCTTTTTTCTCAGGGTGGGATATGATATCAGCCAGGAAGGATGCATTTGACAGTAAAGAAGAGATGATTCCCAGACCTCCATATGTTCTGTAATGTGGCCACATTAAATGAGAAAATAACTTGGCCATGGTCACATAACTAAAGAGTAGAATCAAATTCTCTTTGAATCCAAACTCCATGTTCTTTTCTTTAAAAAAATTTTTTAAGAATAGGTAATATAAGGCACATCATTCGAAAGATACAAAAGGCATATATGGTGGAAAATAAATCTTCCGCCTACCCTATTCTTCAGTTACCTAGTTCCTTTCCCCAGAGGCAACCACTCTTAGTTTCTCAGTATCTTTGAAGAGACAGAAAATCTAGCTGTGTATGTGTTTGTGTAATTTTTCTTTTTAAACACAAATTGTAAATAACAAAAAAACAAAAAAAGTACACTTGGGTTTTGCACTTTGCTGTTTTTATTAGTTACCCTATCACTACAGATGTTGTACCAATTTTACAGTCACTCACAATGCAAGTGTACCTTTCACCATAAGCCTGCCAACTTCTTGATTTTTGCCATTCCCTATGCTCTTTTCAGTGTAGGACACTGCTTACCTGAGTGCCAATCCCTACATTTACTAGGTCTGTGACTTTGGACAAGTCAATTTAATGTCTCTGAACACTCTTCCTCAATGGAAAGAATATGTTTTCTAAAGCTCCTGTAAAAATCAAACGAGATATATTAAAGACCAACCATTATACAAATGATAGGCAGAATCGATATTTTAATATATTCTACATAGAAATAGTTCTTGTACTTTTCCTCCACTTCTGGGCTTCTATTCTTAGTATAGCAAGAATTCAGGCTTTATTATCATCTACTTGCTTTCAGTTTCTTTCTCACACACCTTTCCCCTCTCCCCCAGATCTGATGTCAAGTGTATCTTCCTGAACTGAAGTTCCAGCTGTGCTGCTGCTCTTCTACTAAGAAAACAAAAACTACAAACAGGAAATTTTGTACCTTATCCTTCATTATCTAGCCCCGCCCTACCTAAGTGTTTACTACTGTCTTTAACCATTGTTGTAATTTCTTTTAAATATTCCAGCATAAGCAGCATGATATCACATGCTGGGTTAAATCACTAGTGTACTCGGTTGCCCTAATCAGTAGTTCACAGAAAGCCCACGCTATAGTGGCTATCACAAGTGCTGCTACTATCCATATATTCATTAACATCACATAGAAACTTTGTTAATTAGCACAGTGAATATGAGAAATGGGTTTTTATTAAATTGATGGCTTTTAATAAGCATGATGAATGTTAGAAATGGCTTCTTACTGAGAAATCAGAGATATTCAAGATACGTATTAAATTGGCTAACATGTTCAAAGATAGCCATTATTTCATGAACTGGGTATAAGAATCCAACAAGACCTATATCGTCATCTTTAGGGTTTCCAAAGCTTGAACTCCTAAGAAATCTATAGGATCTAAGGATTTCTAGTTGTTTCATGTTCATTTAAAGGATAGTGTGCTTCTGGACTATCACATCTGGTATAAATGAAACTTTTATGTAAAGTGTGATTAAATCACCTAAAACAACAAAAAGCTAGAACTTAACCATGCTTACGAAACAAGCAATAGAACACTTTCGTACTTGCTTGTAATAGATGTTTAACAAATGTCTCTCTGAGTGGCAGAATTTGACCTAAGACTTACTTTCATTGTAACCTGTTAACAAGGTTGTGGGGAAAAAGCTCTCAGCCACATTAAGCTTCATTAGTCTTTTACCAACAAAACCTTGAGTTGTGCATGACCAAATTTGTCTTTGACCAACTGGATGTATATTTTTAACCATATGAACACCTTTCCACTTTCTACAAAACACCCTATGACAGTCTGCCTGCACATTCTGTTCTCTCTTTCTGAAGGCACACTGCGAATACCCTAATTCTGTAACTTCATGAAGGCTTCCAGGTCCCAGGTTGATCTCAATCCCCCAATTCCAATAATGTTCAACCTAGTCACTTACCATATTTCAAAATTTGCCTTGTGTCTTTGTGATCCACTTTTTAGCACTTGGTAGATTTCTTGAGAATGGAATCATTGCAGGCCATACTTTTCATCCCTTAAATTATGTAGTATAGTGTTTTGCTCACAGAACAGGTAAATAGGATTAAATGAACAACGGATTATGTTCAAGTCACTGTCAGTGCTGGGAAAAAGAGCATTCTTTCATGTTACAGTTATTGAATGCTTACTATGTGCTAAGTATTTTTCTAGGCTCTGGGAAGACACCAGCACAACAGTCTCTGTCTTCAGAGGACTTATATTCCAGTGCGGAAGACAAACAATAAACAAAATAAATCATCACAAGTAGTGATAACGGCTATGAAGAAAAAGAAAACATAGTAAGAAGATAGCAGAGTGGTTCAACGGTGCCACTTTAGATGGGGGTAGAGTGGGGAGACCAGTGTGATGGAAAACCTACTAAGTCTTTTCTCTGAAAATACCGTCAGCGGGCCATAGTAGTTTCTGGGGGCTTGTGGCAGACCCTTGATGGTCCCCCAGTATTCCTCCTCTCCTTATCAAGTACCAGGGTGGCTAGAATTTAGGTAGGCACATAGCCATGTAGCTAAAGACGACATATTCAAGCCTCTCTTACCGCTATGTGACTAGGTTCTGGACAAGAGCACAAGTAATGTGTGCCTCTTCCCAATCATACTCTGAAAAGAAGTCCTCATGTCCTCCCTTGTCTCCTTCTCCCTTCTTGGTTTGGAGCCAAAGGAGCCATCTTGGACCATGAGAAGGAACCCCAGGTTCCCGAGGATGACAGAGCAACAAAGCCCAACTGAGTGAGGAGTTGCATATCAGCCCCAGATTGCTCATGCTCTGTTAAGAATAAACTTCTCTTCTATCTTGCGTAAGTTATATTTGGGTTTTCATTACAGCAGAAGAAATCTGTACCCTAATTTAGGGGCACGTTGGAGAAGCTGTATCATACCCACAAGGAATTACATAACTTAAAAAGACAAGGTAGCTTGATAGCATGGGAGGATGGATTTTGGAAAAAAAATTAGACCTAGTTTTTCAGTAACACTCTGCCATTTACCAATAGTAAGAACTTGAAAAAGTCATAACATTGCTAAGTTCCTGTTTCTCCATCAACTGCACAGAATTCTGTATAATAATACATACTAAAATACACTATATAAACAAATTATGGCATCTATTAATAATTTACAAAATAACTTACATTTAGGCTTATCAGCCCTAGCCTTAATCAATTCATTTTCATGCTTTATGACTGTGAATAGAAGAGGATGGCTTAAACCACTTGGAAGGTCCCTCCTAAGTCTAACATCTAATCTGTGAAGGTAAAGAATGCAACATGTCCCAGAGATCACCGGCACTAAATTAAGATTTTAAATAATATGAAAGGAATATAGAATTTATCATTCTATCACAACATTCACTGGGTAGCTTTTCCCTAATCTTTTCTTACACTGGAATTATTTCTTTCAATCCACTCTTTACTGAAACTTTGGCAGTAATGGTTAAGTGACCCTTTTGGCACCCGTCCCCTCAACCTTCAGTGTAAACACATGGGCCTGAATGCCAAGAGTGTGTAAGCATGCTCCTGAGAGGCAAAATGAAATGGCAGTTTGCTGACTGGGTGGTCAGACAGGAAAGGTACTATTTGTGGAAGGAGAACATCTTTCAGACGTTTCCGACCTGCATAAAAATAGCCAACCTACGTTGCAGCTTCTCTGATAAAGGCAGGTCCAGAGATACAGCTGTTTTTAGGTTGCCCTCAGCCTCACCAGTCCTCTTAGCACAGCTCAGAATGAAGCTAGCCAGAACAGCCCTGTTCTTTCTCTTTGGAATTAAACAAAGTTGGCTTTTTTGAAAATATCTAAATCTTCCAGCCAATCGCCAATAATTCAGTTTGGAGCAATAAGTAAATATTAATAGTTACATTTCAACATTAAAAGTAAATAAACCCCCACACCCAACTTTCCTACTGGGAATAAAAAACAAGCCCAAATTGTCAAAACAGTCCAACCTCCCAAATATGCAAGTTCTACTAATTACACATTTTCCAAAATATATGACTATAAACTTATAAAATGGACTGGTGTAAATATCTTTAGGGCAACTCACCTGAATAACTTATATTCAAATTTCATGAAGGTAACAAGATTTATAACTATCTGTACTGCCCAATGCTCACACACAGTCTGTAGGTAGCTACACACTTAGGAACTGACATCATTTAATCAATAAAGAATAAAAATCTCTACATTAACTTTACTTAGAATTCTCAGATATGGATGTATAAAATACACAGTACATTTGTCAAGATTTAAAGTGAGAAGAGACGTAGACATTTATAAAGCACCTACTATGATGCCAGGTGCCCTAACAGGCCCCTGACCTCATTTGATCCTCTCAACAATTCTGTGAATTAGGTATTATCCTCACGTCACCATGACGAAACTGAGTTAACTAACTTGTCTGTAACCAAGTGATAAAGTCTACCTGACTCAAAAATACATTTTGAAAAAATGACTTCAGATAGTAGTTTAATGTGAGAAATAAGACAAAATTGGCTATTGGGCATGTTTTTAGCAAACCTAGTGCTTCAATCTAAAAAAATATTTATACTTGCTTTGTAACTTGGTTTCTTCAGATGGTTTAAACCTTTTTTTTTTTTTTTTTTTTTGGACAGTCTCACTCTGTCACCCACGCTAGCGTGTAGTGATGTCACCATAGCTCACCGTAACCTCAAACTCCTGGGCTCAAGAGAGCCTCCTGCCTGAGCCTCCTGAGTAGCTAGTACTACAGGCACACACCATGAAGCCTGGCTACTTATTTTCTATTTTTAGTAGAGATGGGGTCTTGCCGTGGCTCATGCTGGTCTCAAACTCTTGAGCTGAAGCGATCCTCCTGCCTTGGCCTCCCAGAGTGCTAGGATTATAGGAGTGAGCTACCGCACCCGGCCAGTTTAAACCTTTTTGATGTGTGTTTATTGCTTCTATTAGACTGTAGTTTCATTGCAGGCAGACAAGGAACTAAATTTTCTATCCTTTTGAACACTAATAGGCTGCTGATCACTATTTTGTAAATGTTTGGCACTTAGTTGATCTGTTTTTTAGTACATCTGAAAAACAAAATGACTCTTAGGAAGGTTCCAAGTACAAAAAAAATTGTTCTCATTTAAAATAACATACACCAAAAGAATATGAAAATATGTATTTATTACCAACAAAGTGGCATTTCCCACAAAGTTTTTTTTCCAATTACACACATACGCACACACACAAAAGCAAGAAGAAATTACATTTTTCACGTACTGAAGATTTATACTCCAAAGAAAACAAGCTTATGTCCAAAAGACAATTAGAAAAGCAGCAAGAAATCTTTCACTTTGAATATGGGAAACCTTTTAACAGAGACTCTTCTTAGGCAAATCGATGAGGACTTAGTCATCAAAAACACTTGTTGCCTTAAGTTTTTAAATATTTATTCATCAAATCAGGCTTTTACTTGAAGATTTTACAATTTGTATGTAATTATAAATCAACTTTTGCAGAAAATATATGAAGTTTTAAGTGGCTGAGACTATACTGTGCTAGACTTATTATTCTTAATATGTTAAAATGGCACATAATTTATCCTTCATAGCTCAAAATTCAATGTAAAACCTAATTTTAACTTTGTCCAGTAGAGAAATATAAATGCTTATAAACAAGGTAATGAAATAATTGTTGGCATATGTAAACTGAAATGTAATTGACCATTTTCAAACATGCTTAATCATCACACTTCTTTTTCACATTGATATTTTGCAGAAATAAGATGACTGGTACTAACTTAGACAAAAACAAATTACACCAAGCACATATTAGTAAAGCTATTTTGGTGGGAAACAAAGTATTTAATAACAAAAAGATCTGGTAATACCCACTTAATAATGTTACCAAGTTTTTCAATGTTTACATGAAAACATTGTTCATACTAGTAAAAATGTTATTTTAAAATATTTTCTTACTTCATGCATTAGACTTAGTTTAAGAGGGGAAAGATCTTTCTTTTAAAATTTTTATAAAGAAAAAATACCTTTTTAAAGAAAATGTCCACATGAGAGGACATAAACTTACAGTTCATTATTTTCTAACCTAATAAGAACATAAATTTCAATGGCTATTTAATATACAAAACCCATACTGAATGCAATTCTTTAATTTATTTAGGCAAGCAAGTCAAAAAAAATAACTTTGTTACTACTGGCACGGACCCAATCACTGTTCAAAGACAGGTCCTCGGACTAGTCCATTTTCTTATAAGATTTATTTTTTAAAAGAATAGAATTTGTTTGGCTCTGTTAATTAGTGTAACCCAGAGATAAACAAATGATTTTCTCATTTAATTCTTTCAAGCTGAAAGAAAACAATTTAAACTAGACTTTTCTAAGATAATGGGGTAGATCAACACCGTAAGGAAGGACCTATAAGCTAAGTCTTAAAAACATTATGCTTTTAAAGTAATCAATGCTTTCCCCTCACTCTTTACATAACACTGAAAAATTTCAAATATAAATTGTAGAAACCAGTATATGAAATCTTAAGAAAATCTTACTAAAAATAATTATAAAAATGCTTCTAGAAATTTAAGATGTAAAATACAATTGACTTTAAATTAAAAAACAAAAACAAAAAACACCCTCCCACACACTTTACAAGGTTATTCTTTAAAAACTGTTGTCACCTGATTTTATTCTCTGTCAGTCTCTTGGTTGCATTTTGCATCATCTAATGGCCACCTTGTGGCATTTCAAAGAAGTCCTGCTACCATTTTTGAACCCCAGTGCTCTTTATCCCTTTGAAATACCATATAATTATATCATCAAGTTTCATAAAACTTTTTTAAAAGGCCCATAAAATTCCATTTCCTAGTGGAGATAGGGTAATCTTTTTTAATAGGAAGAAATGAATAGATTTGTCATAAATTATTACTATACATTAGGCTGGATATTTCCATATCAATTTTCAAAAATTAAATATAACACTGGGAGAAAACTAGGACTGAAGCTCTAGAATTATCTTTAGGCTCTAAAAGCAATTAGTTACTCTGCAATTGAAGCTACCATGTCAAGTTTAACCTGTAACTGATAACCCCCCGTCCACTGTACCTTTGATGTGCAATAGTAAGTACCTTTTAACATGGGAATCCGAGGACCCACAGTCAGAATGCTAAGGACTCAAGTTCAACCAAGAATGAAGAAGACTGAACTTTTATTACCAGATGATGTTCCAGAGAAAGAAGTCATTATGGTCTCTATTTCACCAACCTATTTGTATTTAAAAGCAGGTTTCCAAAAATAACTGATTTTTCAGTTTTAATGAATCTCCTAATTTTATTCAGGTGAGCCATACTCATAAACAGAATTTAACAGAGAAATTCCAAAGTTCCCTCTCTTTACTTTTTATTGAGAAGGTTGAGTGAATGTAATACGGCGCCGTCGCCTTTGGAAAGCCTTTAAATTCCATCTGTTTGGTTCCAGCATATGAGGACCATTGTACACAAACAATACCGTCATCTTTTCAGAATAAGGAAGATTTTGCAGGAGCTGTAAGTATTAAAACAGACAAACTGTCACATAATGCTATAAACTGAGAAGCACAGTTTTCCAACCTTACATGTGTACAAATATATTATTTTATTTATAATATAAACAAAACTCTTATGAAGGTCTCAAACATCTCCATATAACCTTGTCAGATTTACCTAAATTAGCACACCTGAATTCTGGCCTAAGAAATAATTGAAATGTCTAGGAGCCCTCTATATTCATAAGACAACTGGAATTATACAACTTCCTAAAGACCTTGGAGAAGAGCATGTACTCCATAATTTTCCTCGGATACATTCACATTTTATCCACAAACACTTCTCAAGCAACTTCTACGGTCAGGTACTGTGACAGATTGGTAGCCTGAAAAGTATGTTCACAGGCGGGTTTGGTTTATAGGCCACAGTTTTGGGTAAGTAATAGGATATTAACATATGTGGCTATTCCTTAGAGTATTTGCTGAAAAAAGATACTATTTAATAAAAATATGAATGTAGAATGGGCTCTCTAACAATATTTGTTGTGAATAATTGAAAAAGGGGAAAAATCTGATTACATTAAAAACACATTTTTGAGTATGTCCATTGTTTTAGGTTATTAAATATGAAATGTCCAAGTTCCTTAAGTACTAAGTTTGACAGTTACTATCTCTGACGTTTCACTTTGACACTTATTGTTTTATTTTTATTGTGAAGTACACCCTTAGTCTTTCAAACACATGGTTTGGCTTGTGATTATCTTTCCAATTTATTTTTAGAGCAATTTTAATGAAACCTCAGGTAAGTCAAAAATTCGAGTTATTTTTGAATATGAGTTCCATCATGGAACCACTGCAGCAAAGACGGCTCAAAATATCAATGAAGTGTTTGGGAAGGATGTGGCTAATGCATGCACAGTACGTTGATGATTTGAAAAGTTCTGTTCTGGTAACTGTAATCTTGAAAATGAGCCACGTAGGTGACCTGAGAACAGGTGGATAATGATGAGCTGAAAGCTGTAGTGGAAATGAATCCATCATAACCTACGTGTTAATTAGCAGCAAGGTTTGACATTACTATTCCAACAATATTGGACCATTTGAAACAAATCAGCAAGGTAAAGAAGCTGAATAGATGGGTTCTGCATGAATTAAATAAGTATCAGCAGAGAAATCATCTCAAAGCTTGCCTTTCTTTGCTGCCATGACAAAAAGGTGAACCATTTCCACACTGTATTGTAACGTGTGATGAAAAATGGATTTTTTTTGACCATCACAAGCGTTGGGCACAATGGTTGGCTAAAGATGAAGTGCCAAAACAGAGTCCAAAACCCAACATTCATCAAAAAAAACTAATGGTGTCTGTTTGGTGGTCTAGTACTGGTATTATCCACTACAGCTTCATGAAACCTGGTCAATTGATTATAGCAGATGTCTACTGCAACCAACTGGATGAAAGGATGAGGATGCTTGTGACTAAGCAGCCTAGATTGGTCATTGGACACAGGCCAATTCTCTTGCAAGACAACACTCAACCACATGTCTCATAAACAACTCTGCTCAAACTACAGAGGCTGGACTTGGAAATTCTGTGTCATCTACCATATTCAGCAGACCTGGCACCAACTGACTACCACTTTTTTCAGGCTTTGGACCACTTCTTGCCAGGAAAAATATTCAATCCTCAACAAGTTGTGGAAAACACCTTTCACGATTTCATTGCCACTCACTCTCCAGGCTTCTTCGCTGCTGGTATAAACAAGCTACTGTTAAGATGGCAAAACTGTGTCGATAGTTTAGGCGCATACTTTGATTAATTGTACTGCTTCTTGTTTGAGATATAATAAACTTTTAATTCGAAATCGGACATTTCATATTTAATGACCTAATATAATTTACACACAGCGCTAGATTTAACAAAAGAAAATTTCCTGTTGCAATAGTTCTAGATTATGGCAAAATTCTCTATAAAGATAATTCTGTTTTTATCAAGGTCAATCTATGAGTAGGAGATGCTGGGATGTGTAATTTCCTTTAGCCAGGGCAGTGGTAGTGGTAAAAAAAGAAGGTTAGTATATAACAAGAGAGGCCTTTCTTGGAAAATGGAGGGGGCCAGAGTTCTAGGGTTTGCATTCCCCAGTCATCTTTTAGTGCTAAAAGAGTAACTTCTTTAGAAGAGGAATGAGTGCCAAAAGCAGGAAGAAGTTTTGGTTCTAGAACATAATGATATGCCTCCTACATTGTTTCCTCTGGTAATGAGGTTTCTGATTAAGTATGTCACTGGAACTTGTCCCTTTTACTAACGTAAATATTACCGTTATCTTTTTAGTTTCCTTTTTGGGAGTATTCCTGTTCATATTTACATACTAGATCAAAATCTACTATATGATTAGGCCACAGGGGACTTCTGAGTATACCTACCTTCGGTGTAATGAAGAAGTACTGAGATGTGTTTTCTTTACAGGCAGTATTTACAACCATTTCAAACACTCTCCGTTCATTGATTGGGTCCATTCCCTAAACAATGACAATAATAATGACTATGTTTATATCTACAGGATATAATAAGACCCGAGTAAAAGAACAGTCACAATACCTGATTGATTTCATCAACTACTCTGAATGGACATCTATTAAGCTCCTGAAGTGCCATCAAGTATAACATGGTAGAAACACTTCTTTCACCTCCACTTTGATGATGAGGAGTTAATTCATGCAGCTGAGTACTACTGCGAAATTTGACTCTAATTCGAATTCCATATTTATCATAATCTTCCTGTAAAACATTTAAAAAGTTGATGAAAGATGACATTTTCCTCTGGTAATTTCATTCTACATTTGGAAATAGACTGGATTAACTAAATAAGTATGAAGAACTTAAAATTTAGTGACACTAGTTTAAAAGTAAAGCATGCACACTGACAACCAACCATGAGATGAGGAATAAAAAAAAAAAAAGTTAAACAGTGAATATTAAGCAAACAGTTATCTAAAAGATTTAAGGGTCTCCAAGGATCTATTCAGACGAGGGCAATATTCATATTATATTAACTTTTTCCTACTCTGCATTATTCTTTGCAACTAAGTGAGCAGCCCTGTCATGAAAAGGCACTATCTATTTTAGTTCCAGTTGCTAGGTTTTCAAACTGTAAGTGAAAATAATTAAAATAATTAGAACATAATGGAGTGTCATGCCATTTTTTAGAGAAGAAGCTGTGCATGCCACTACAGAGGGCCACCAGTCCTTCCCACTTCTTCAGTTGGTTAAGAAGGAAAAAAACAGGCAGAAATTATATGCATACTTTGAAAAATTATTAAGTCACAGGCACACACTACTCAGCAAAAAGCCTGGCACATAACAGGTATTCAATAAATATTTGTTGTAATGAGTGCAGTGTTTTGTAAATTTTGGCAAAACTGAGGCTGCTCTAAGGTTTGTTTACTACTCTTTTCAATGTCATTTCTAAGTTAGTCAGGTTCTGATTTACCTTAAAAATGAGATAAGTAACTTACTAATTAAAGGTTATTTAACGCATAGAGCTTTAAGGTGGTGGCCGAGAGAAAGATATAATGCAAGCCATGTAGGTAATTTTAAATTTTCTAGCAGTGACATTTAAAAAAGTGAAAAGAAATAGATGAAATTAATTGTAACACATTGACTGCCACAAGAGAAAAAAAGAATTTTTCTTGAGGCCATGGTGTTTTATTACAAAAATAAAATAAAAACTTCGAAAACAAAACAACTCTTTCTAATTTAAAGAAAAATTTGTTATTGTTTTCTGTGCATGAGTTATACGCAACTTGTAAAATAGTTCACACAGCGTGTGAGTTACATGTGCTTCATGAGGCCCTGGACTCAAAACTAGCATGAGTTAAATACAACTCACATGGCAGTTAATGTGTTAGTAATATATTTTATTTAATCCAGTATATACAACATATTATTTTTACATGTACTCACAATATACACTTTTTCTTTTTCAAAAAATTTATAAAGATGGGGTCTTGCTATGTTGCCCAGGCTGGAGCGCAGTGGCTACTCACAAGCACAATCCCAGTACTGATCAGCACAGGAGTTTGGACCTGCTGGTCCCCTGCTCCTGGCAGGTTATCATACTGATGCCATAAATTAGTGTGAACACCCAATCAGCAAAGTGCACTGCAGCCCAGAACTTCCAGGCTCAAGTGGTCCTCCCACCTTAGCCTCCCAAGTAGCTGGGACTATAGGCACATGCCACCATGTCTGGCTTAATTTTAAAAAAATTGTTTTTAGACAGGGTCTCACTATGTTGCCCAGGCTGGTCTAGAACTCCAGGGCTCAAGTGATACTTCCATCTCAGCCTCCTGAGTAGCTGGGATTACAGGCACAAGCCACCACACCTGGCCACAATAATTTTATTAACTATGTCATTTCTTAACTATACCAGCTTTGATTACTAGAGTTTTATTTTTGGCTCTGACACCCCATTCTTTGTTCTTTCTGCCCCATTCTAGCTTATTCCATTTCACTGAAGGTTCTGGCTAAAGAAGGCAGTTCCAGAACCATGCCTGGGGAGGACGGAATATAAGCATTCCAAAAGGAAGGCTGAGAAGAGATAAAATGTCCATTTCTCAGGAGCCCAAGGCTAGGCAGAATTACATGCACAGGTTAAGGAGAATCATCGCTATGGTACTACAGTTACCATTCAAAACACAGAAGAGCTATCCAGAAGAAACAGCATATGATAAAGTTATAGTACCATGCAACAGGATCTAGATTAAGGAATGGGATTTCTACGACAGGTCAAGCTCCATAGGCTTTGCCATGCTTACTTGACCATATTTATGTCTTATCTGGTTAAGCTGTTTGATAAAGACATCATAGCTACTTTGAGCCTGATGAAGCTTCCAGTAATCAAATTTATTTGAGGTTCTAGGATCAGGTCTGGAGTTTGATTCTTTGCTTTGCCAACTGGAAGCTGTGTAATTTTCAGAAAAGTTATCTTAAGTTTTAGTTTATTTATAAAATAGGGGCAATAAAAGTACCTGCTTCATAAAATAGTTGTAAGAATTAAACAAGATAAACTTAAGAGGGCATGGCATTGTCTGGCACAACGGAAATACATTAGAAATAATTATTGCTACTATACTATGTCCCTTAATTTTAACAAGCCCAAAGATTATGTAGATGACAATTGCTGTGGTAGGGCCTTAGATCTAGAACTTAAAAGTGAAATGATGTTCCACACTTACGCTTCACACCAACAGATGAAGGAGTCATGGGGCAAAACTCCTAAGAGGACAAAATGGTGTGATCATGCTTTATATTTATGTGACATATATCAAAACTGCATATATGCTAAAATGCAAAATTGTTGGGCTGCTTTATTTCTCATTAAAAAATTTTTATTATGAAAAATTTTCAATATATACAAAATTACAGGGAACACTAAAAATGAGTTCAATGTACTATCAACTAGTCTCAACTATAATCAATAAATGGCCAATCTTGCTTCATTTATAATCCCATCCACTCCCCTTTCTCAATTATTTTTAAGCAAATCCCACTTTATCTCTTTACATGTTTCTTAATGGAAAATTAATTTTATCCCAAATTGCAATGCGCAAATTTACAGCTTAAGAAATTGGACCAGGTGTGGTGGCTCACATCTATAACCTCGGCACTTTGGGAGGACAAGGGAGGAGGATTGCTTGAGGACAGGATGTTGAGACCAACCTGGGCAATACAGTGAGACCCCCATCTCTACAAAAAATAAAAACTAAAATTAACCGGGCATGATGGAGCATGCCTGTAGTCCCAGCTACTTAGGAGGCTGAGGCAAGAGGATCCCTTGAGCCCAGGAGTTTGAGGTTGCAGTGAGATATGATGATGCCACTGCACTCTAGCCCAGGCAAAAGAGTGAGATCCTGTCTCAAAAAAAAAAAAAAAAGAGAGAGAAATTAGTAGCGAATTTCCCAACATTTCCACTCTCAAGAACTCTTAAACTCTTGATCAAAAAGAAATCGTTGCTATATACTATATTTCAATTACATTTGCTAATTTGTTTATGACTCTTCTAATTTGGGCAGTGGTAGATTTATAAAGCAATGCATTTATTCAACACAGCTGAATAACCATCACTCGGCTTGGATATAAAGAGTTATCTCAAACATCACCCTCAAAAAAAGTGACCCTAAAATAATTTTTTGGAGGGATGGGGCAAGATGGCTGACTAGAGACATCAGTTGACAGACTGTCTCAGAAAGAAAGAAGAGTTTTAGAAGGAAAAAAACATAGCTCAGTTGTAATTCTGAGGGAAACATGCCAGAACCTATCAAAGGTTCCACAGGGAAGAAGTTGTGGAGCAGAACAAGGAGCAAGATTCCAGCATAGATCAACCCCTGAGAAACTTGGAGCCCTTGGAAAGGGTAGGTGGAGGTTTTGTTTCTCTCCCTCTCACAGCTCTGGCAGACTGCAGGCTCTCGAGCTGCTGAAGAGCTTTTCTACCCTCGTGAGCCTAAAAGCTGCTGCCTCCAGTGAACTGGGAGCTTCCTGAGAACAAAGGACCGGGCTGCCAGCCCCCTCGGGACAGTTTCCCCTCACCACACACTCAAGCTGAGGCAGGAGGTGCCATGCTGCTTCTCCACCCATTATGTACCTTTGTCCTCCCAGGAAGCTTTAGCCCTTCAGTTTTTGTGTCACTGGACCCCACACAAACATTTCTCAACTCCTGCCCAGACTATGGTGGCCACAGGGGGCTGGTGGGTCCCGGGAAAACTGTGTGATCCCAGAGTTTGGACACTCCAAGCGGGCTGCCTTCTGGGGAAAGAGACAAAGGGGACCAGAGTGCCAGCTGTCCTCCATTCAGACTTTTCTCCTCCTCCTCCCTCCCTTACCCACTGCTGCCGAGTGGCAGTTCCCATGTGACCTGGCATGGGTGCCCCAAGGGAGGATTGACCCAGGGCTCTCAGGAGTAGCTGCTTCCCCTCTGGTGGCACACCCACCACTCCGAGGCTTCCACAGAGAGTGGGGGTCATGTCTTTTTTTTTTTTTTTTTTTTTTGAGACAGAGTCGCACTCTGTTGCCAGGGCTAGAGTGCAGTAGTGTCAGCCTAGCTCACAGAAACCTCAAACTCCTGGGCTCAAGCGATCCTCCTGCCTCAGCCTCCTGAGTAGCTGGGACTATAGGCATGTGCCTCCATGCCCACCTAATTTTTTCTATGTATTTTTTTTAGTTGTCCAGATAATTTTTTTCTACTTTTTTTAGTAGAGATGGGATCTCACTCTTGCTCAGGGTGGTCTAGAACTCCTGAGGTCAAACAATCCGCCCGCCTTGGCCTCCCAGAGTGCTAGGATTACAGGGTGAGCCACCGCACCCGGCCGGGGCTCATGTCTTAACTCTTAAAGAGCAGCAGCGGACCAAGGGGTGCACGAACTGTGGGCTCCCTGTCTGCTGGCTCTTCCTGGTGTTGCTTGCTTGGCTGCTCCTGCACAGCAGGGCATACCCCGAAGTGGAGGGACATTAAATCTTCTCAAGCACTTAACAGAACTCAGGACCACCATGCTTTTCCCCTTGGCATGGTCAGCAAGTGAACCTGGAGGATGAGGGAACAGGCCTGCAGGCTGGATCCCATACCCCTAGGACTCAATTATGTTGCTCAGGGGCATGGAGGGGAGATTTGTGAACTAATCTTGATAGGCTAGGGAGCCCACGTGGGCAGAAATAAAAGGAGAGTGCAGTGTGGGTCTGAGCTGCAGCACACTCATGGAGCTGAAGTACCCCTCCCCGAACAGGAAAGCCACGTTTTCGTCTGAGGTAAAGAGCCTGGGCAGGGAAGCTCCCAGTCTGTGGCACCACTGCTGGTGAGCTTGGCTAGCTGGGGTGGCTGCCTGCGGACAGATGTTGGAAGGAGATCTGTGGGGCAAGGGAAGAGGGAGAAGAGTGAAACCCCACTCCCAACAGCCAGACTGTGAATCCCAGATGGCCCCACGCCTACAAGCAGACTTTCTGGCTTGTTGGAGCCACTTCAGCCCCTCCCTGGGGGCTGTACCCAGCGGCCTGTGAGCTGACCCTCAGCCTGGCAGAGACAGATCTTGTGCCTGCCTTTGTGGAGCCTAAACGCAGGCTCGCCTGACCCAGCCCCACTTAGCCTTGTTCCTCCACCCATCTCTGCTGTCATGGAGAATAAGTCCCCCTAGAAACTCCAGGGCCCTGCGCACCACCTGGGGCACGTGAGTGCTTCTCCTGATCAACTAGAGCTGGTCACACGGCCCAAAAAACACCACTGCAGCTGTCTCTTTCCTGCAAGCACCACTTACTAGCAGGGAGGACAACTTGCCCAGCCCATTATAGCATTTACTGATTCAATCATGCAGGATGTGTCTGACTCTTATCACAAGCACCACCTACTGTCTCAGAGATTAAACTGGGCATCCCAATACGATTCACACTGTTAAAGAAACCACAGGGCTGGGGAAAGAGAAAGGGTTTCAAAGACCTCCATCTTCCCTTGTCAATAAGACACAGGGAATCAGCCCACACACCTAGCTCACCACTGCTACAGCTTACAGATAACTATTATAACAACTGAGAAAACCACCATTGTAAGGATATCTAAAGCCAAGGTACCCATCCAGAACCTAGACCCCCAGCAAAGCACCCAAAAGCAAAGCCAAAGGTCCTTACCCGACATACGCTACAGACACATCCTTAAGAGTGAGGAGGAAAAAAATAAAAGAAAATTGAAAAACAAGAAGTGATAGTTGGTCCAGATGAGAAGGAATCAGCGCAAGAACTCTGGAAGTATGAAAAATCAGAGTGAAAGAACACCCCCAAAGGAGCATACCAGCTCTCTAATAATGCATCCCAACCAAAATGAAAATACTGAAATGACAGATAAAGAATTCCAAATATGGATTGCAAGGAAGCTAAACAAGATCCAAGAGAAAACAGAATACTAACTCAAAGAAACCAGAGAGACAATTCAGGAAATGAATGAAAAATTTACCAAAGAGATACATATATTAAAAAAAAAAAAAACAAATAGAACTTTCGGAAATGAAAAATTCAAGAAATAGAAAACACAGTGGAAAGTTTTAAGAATAGACTCGGCCATGTAGAAGAAAGAATTTCAGAGTTTGAAGACAACTCTTTAGAATTAACCCAGTCAAGAATAAAGAACAAAGAATCAAGAGGAATGAACAAAGTCTATGAGAAATATGGAATTATGTAAAATGGCCAAATATAATAATCATAGGCATCCCTGAGGGTAAAGAAGAAAACCTGAAAGGCCCAGAAAACCTATTCGAGGGAATAATTGAGGAAAACTTCCCCTGATCTTGCTAGAGATTTAGATGTCTAGACACAAAAAACTCAATGAACAGCTGGGAGATTCACTGCAAAAATGGCATCACCAAGGCAATAGTCAAGTCATCAGACTGGCCAAAGTCAACACGAAGGAGGGACTCCTATCAACCATGAGGTGAAAACATTAAGTAACTTTACAAAAGGAAAACCCATCAGACGAACAGCAGATTTCCCAAGAGAAACCTTACAAGCCAAAAAGAAATGGGGTCCTATCCTTAATCTCCTGAAACAGAATAACTGGCAGCCAAGAATTTTGCATCCTGCTAAACCAAGATTCATAAATGAAGGAGAAATAAAGTCTTTCCCAGATAAGCAAACGCTAAGGGAATGTGTCATTACCAGACCCACCCTACAGGAAATGCTCAAAAGTACATTATACATGCAATAGCACAATAGATACATACAAGTGTAAAAACACCCAAAAGTTATAGGCCACAGCTCTTATAAAACAGTAGCACAAGAGGGAAAACAAAAGAATAAGGTATAATCCAACATGTTGAACAGGCATCCCGCATATCAATACACTCAATGTGAACAGTCTGAATGCCCCACTTAAAAGACACAGACTACCTGAATGAATGAAAAACACAACTACAAGGACTCAGATAGACTCAAGGTAATGGTATAAAAAAAATATTCCATGCAAATAGAAACCAAAAGCAAGCATGGTGTAGCCATTCTCATATCAGATAAATAGACTTCAAATCAATAATGGTTAAAAAAAAAAGAGAGAGAGAGACAAAGATGTTCATTATATAAAGGTAAGGGAGCAATTCAAAGAGAAGACATAACAATCCTGAATATATATGTACCTAACACAGGACCTCCCAGTTTCATAAAGCAAATTCTTCCAGATCTAAGCAAAGAAATAAAGAGTAGCATCTTAACTGTTAGGGACTTCAACATTCCACTGACAGAACTGGACAGATCTTTGAGGTAGAAAATGAATAAAGAAATATTGGACTTAAACAGGACTCCAGAACAAATGAACATAACAGACATTTACAGAACATTCTACCCCAAAACTACTGAATATACATTTTTCTCATCAGCACATGGGACATTTTCCAAGACTAATCACTTCTTAAGCCACAAAACAAGTCTGAGCAGATTAAAAAAGAAATGGAAATCAGACCATGTATCTTCTCAGACCACAATGGAATAAAACTAAAAATCAATTTCAAAAGACACACTCGAATCTACACAAAGTCATGGAAATTAAACAACCTGCCGCTGAATGATCCTTGGGTCAATGATGAAATTAAAATGGAAATCAAAAGATTCGTTGACCTCAATGACAAAGGGAACACAAGCTTTCAAAATCTATGGAATACAACAAAAACAGACCTAAGGGGAAAGTTCATAGTCTTAAGTGCCTAAAGACAGAAAAATCACAAATTAACAATCTTATGTCACATCTCAAGGTAAAAGAAAAACAAACAAACAAACTAAAAGCCAGCAGAAGAAATAACAAAGCTCAGAGCAGAAGACAACATAGCTCAGAAGACAACAAAGCTCAGAAACAAAATGGAAACAAACAAAAAACCAAAAAACAATCAAACAAAAAAAGCCCCACAAAGGATCCATGAAACAAAAAGTTGGTTCTTTGATAAGATAAACAAAATTAATAGACTGCTAGCTAGATTAACCAGAAATAGAAGAGAAAGGACTCAAATAACCCTAACCAAAAATGAAAAAGGAGACATTACAACTGATACCACGGAAATACAAAGTATCATCCATGAATACTATGAAAACCTCTACTTAAACAAACTAGAAAACCTAGAGGAAATGGACAAATTTTTGGAAACATACAATCTCTCAAACATGAATCAGAAACAGAAACCCTGAACAGACTAATAATGAGCAATGAGACTGAAGCAGTAATAAAAAAATCTCCCAACAAAACAAAAGCCCCGGATCAGACAAATTCACAGCCCACTTATACCAGACATACAAAGACAAACTGGTACCTATCCTACAGAAACTACTCCATAACATGGAGAAGGAGGGAATCCTCTCTAACTCATTCTATAAAGCCAGTGTTATCCTGATACCAAAGCCAGGAAAGGACACAACAAAAACGTAAATCTGCAGACCAGTATCAATTATGAACACATACGCAAAAATCCTCAACAAAATACTAGCAAACTGAATTCAACAGCACATCAGAAAGATAATTCACCATGATCAAGTGGGTTTCATCCCGGGGACGCAAGGATGTTTTAACATATGCAAATCAATAAATGTGATTCATCACATTAACAGAAGTAAAAACAAAGACCATGTAATTATCTCAATAGATACAGAAAAAGCACTCAATAGAATCCAGCATCCTTCATGATAAAAACCCTCAACAAACTAGGTGTAGAAGGATCATAACTCAAAATTATAAAAGTTATGAATAACTAACCCACAGCTAACATCATACTGAATGGGGAAAAGTTGAAAGCATTTCCCCTAAGAACTGGAACAAGACAAAGGTGCCCACTAACACCACTTCTATTCAACATAGCACTGGAAGTCCTAGCCAGAGCAATCAGGCAAGAGAAAGAAAGAAAGGGCATCCAAATCAGGAAACAGGAGGTCAAACTATCCCTGTTTGCTGATATGGATCTTTTATCTAGAAAACCCTAAAGACTCCACCAAAAGACTCTTGGAATTGATAAATAAACTCAGCAGAAGTCTTAGGTTACAAAATCAATATACGCAAATCAGTAGCACTTCTATATACTAATAACAGTCAAGCAGAGAGTCAAATCAAGGACTCAATACCATTTACAATAGCTACAAAGAAAATAAATACCTAGGAATATACTTAACCAAGAAGAAGAACCAAGAAACGCTGATGAAAGAAATTGCAGATGACACAAACAAATCAATAAAAATCCCCTGATCATGAAATGATAGAACAACGTCATTAAAATGTGCATACTGCCCAAACTGAGTTACAGATTCAAAGCAATCCTCATCAAAATACCAACATCATATTTTACAGATCCAGAAAAAATAATCCTAAGCTTCATTTGGAATCAAAAAAAAGCCTGAACAGCCAAAGCAATCTTAAGCAAAAAGAACAAATTTGGAGGCATTGCATTACCTGACTTTGAATTATACTACAAGGCGATAGTAACCCAAACAGCATGGTACTGGTATAAAAGTAGAGACATAGACCAATGGATCAGAATAGAGAATCCAGAAATAAAACCATCTACTTACAACCAACTGATCTTTGAAAAACCAGACAACAACATACACTGAAGAACGGGATCCCTATTAAATAAATGGTGCTGGGAAAATTGGATAGCCATATGCAGAATAATGAAAACAGGACCATATCTCACCATATACAAAAATTAATTCAAGATGGTTTAAAAACTTAAATGTAAGGCATGAAACCATAAAAATTCTAGAAGAAAATGTAGAAAAAACTCTTCTGGACATCAGCATAGATAGGCAAAGAATTTATGACTAGGACCCCAAAGGCAAATACAGCAACAACAACAATAAATAAATGGGACTTAATTAAATCAAAAAGCTTCTGCACAGCAAAGGAAATAATCAACAGAGTGAACAGATAACCTACAGAACAGGAGAAAATATTTGCAAACTATACATCCAACAAGGGTTTAATATCCAGACTCTATAAAGAACTCAAACAATTAAGCAAGAAAAAAACAAACAGCCCCATCAAAAAGCAGGCAAAAGCCATGAACATAAGTTTTTTGAAAGACAAATGGCCAAGAAACATGAAAAAATGCTCAACATCACTAATCATCAGGGAAATGCAAATTACAACTACAATAAGATACTACCTTACCCCTATCAAAATGGTCATTACAAAGTCAAAAAACAATAGATGCTTGTGTGGATGCAAAGAGAAAGGAATGCTTATATACTCTTGGTGGGACTGCAAATGAGTATCACCTTTATGGAAAATAGTATGGAGATTCTTCAAGGAAATAAATGCCACTCCATCAGCAATGCCACTGTTCAGTATCTACCCAAAGGAAATGAAGTCGTTTTATCAAAAAGACACCTGCACTCGAATGTTTATTTCAGCACAATTCACAACTGCAAAGATGTGGAATTAATCTAAGTGCCCATCAATTCATGAGTGGATAAAGAAAATGTGATATATACGCACACACCTCCTTCCCCTACCATGGAGTACTTACTACTCAGTCATAAAAAGTAATGAAATAATGTCATTTGCAGCAACCTGGATGGAACTGGAGACCACTACCCTAAATGAAGTATCTCAGGAATGGAAAACATAATACCGTATGTTCTCACTAATAAGTGGGAGCTAATAGATGGGTACACACCAGCACAAACTGATAAAAAGGACATGAAAAACCAAGAAAGGGGCAGTGCGTGGAATAAAAACTTACCTACTGGATACAATGAACACTATTCTGGTGATGGGCACACCAAAGGTGCTGACTTAAGCATTATACAAGTTATCTATAACAAAACACTTGTACCCCCTTAATTAATATTTTGAAAGAAAAAAAAAGCACTGGTAAGTCAAAGTAAAAAAAAAATTTTTTTTGAAACTTGAAAATGAAGGTTGGTGGAGGGGTGGAAATGACCCTGATGGAATCCCATAGGTTGTCTTCTCCTTCCTTTGGAAAATTTTTCAGTAAACAAAATTCTCACAGGTATAACTCTGAACGTAATAAGTAATTTACATGTACTTTTAGCACACAATTAAAATTACTTTCATAGAAATATATTTCAAATGCAATTTTACCTCATTTTCTGTATGGAGATCAACTTCACCAGCACACTGCATGGAACTAAAAAAATTGCTGAATTTTTCATTAATTTTTTCTACTAGCTCTTTTAAAGGATTAAGCCACCTTTCTTTTACCTACAAATAAAGGCAATACAAAAACAATTTAAAAGCAGTACTATTATGTTCTGGCACAAAACTTTACATAAAACAAATTTTACATCAGTGTCAATCTGATCATGGAAACACTTTTCTCAGGAGTATGTCATCCCATTTTACATCACTCTATGTTCCTGTTTCATTAATAATAAACACATGATAAAAAGAAAACATAAAAATTAAAAAGTTACCTGTAAAATGTTTTCCCTATATTTATCTAGTTCAACTTTCTTTCCCTTTAGTTCCTCAGTTAACTGCTCTATTTCTTCTTCTCTTTTTGTGTATTCCTCAACAACCTGGCAGGGAAAAAAATATGTCTTTAAGATAAATCTACAAAAGGATAAAATACAAAATTTACATAAATTAAAACATTAGCTGAAAATGCCAATTGTGATGCATTGTCTGTATGCAACTAATCTATGTTCTAACTACATACTGAAAATGACATTTTTTTATTGCTGAAAAATAGACATTGCAGTATTTCAGGTTAGCCCAACTATTCTTTTTATAAAGAAAAGGCACAGAACACTGTGTTCCTTAGGAAGAATCTATTTAAAATTCTAATAGATTCAGAATCTGGCATTTAAAGCACATTGTTCCTGCTGTCTAGCTTATTATTACCAAGAGCTCTAGTACAGAGTGGGAGGCAAGTACTGGAGGGAACTCTCTGTGTGTGCGCGTGCATGCACACACGTGTGTGTATGGGGAGGGTAGTAGAAGTGGTGGTTGCAGAATGCGAACAGAGAAAGAGGCATACTGTAGGATTCAGTCCTGTGAAGCAGGAAGCTCTTGATCTTTCTTCGGTTAATAAAGCATCAATTTCATCCAATGTGTTTGGAAGATCTTGGAAAGCCTAAAGAAAAAAGTTGTCCATCACTATAGATACAATGAAAACTGTTCAATCAAATAGTTAAAAGGAAAATAATCTGCTGAATAAGTATCTACTCTCTGTTCAACAGCATGCTAGCACACAAGGATACAAAGGAATTATTAACAGGGTCCTTTGCCTTCAAAAAGCTTATACTTTAAAAGAAAACAAAATGTATACACTGGATAATACCTTAAAGCAATGTATTGATGTTGAGTATTAAAATAAGCAGTATATATCACATAGACTATAGAATTTAGAGAAAGAAGTTATCAGTTCATGCTACAGGAGAGTTAAGAGAATTCAAAGGCCTAGAGTTCATCTCTGGGTCTTAAAGCAAACAGAAAAAAATCAAGGCACAGGGAAGATAGGAGCTTGGGAAAAAAGAATGAGCACTGCATACCATGGGGGGTGAGGAGTTGTGTCCATTTGGAATGGTGGGTACTTGCTGAATTGGTAGAATGGGTCCAGAATATGTGGGGCATTGAAAGAGAGCAAGAAGTTAGAACTTTATACTGTACTTATGAAGAACTACAAAAGCATCCTAAGAATCCGATTACTTTGGCAGAATTTCACCACAGTACTATCTTCTCAGTCCATTCCATGGAGACAAATTAGAACAGATGCTTTCCTATGAGGGGAAGCAAGCAGTACATTGTTGTACCTAGCACAACCTGCTAAGTCCATATATGTACTACAAGGTACAAAACCAATCTTGAAACCCTGAAAAAGATCTTGACACATGACACTAATCTAGTATCTTTTTTTTTTTTTTTTTTGAGACAGAGTCTTCACTCTCTTGCCTGGGCTAGAGTGCCATGCATCAGCCTAGCTCACAGCAACCTCAAAGTCCTGGGCTCAAGCGATCCTCCTGCCTCAGCCTCCCAGGTAGCTGGGACTACAGGCACGCGCCACCATGCCAGGCTCATTTTTTCTATTTTTAGTTGTTTGGCTAATTTCTTCCTATTTTTAGTAGAGACGGGGTCTCGCTCTTGCTCAGGCTGGTCTCGAACTCCTGACCTTGAGTGATCCTCCCGCCTCAGCCTCCCAGAGTGCTAGGATTACAGGTGTGAGCCACCACGCCTGGCCTTAATCTTATTTTTTTTTAACCTTTTAGAAAGCAGTTCAACTTCCACAGACCTTTAGATATTCAGTATGTATATTTGCTGATTTTCTGCCTTGTCCACTGAGCTTTGAGCTCATGTGCTTAAAACTTACTTGATATCTTCACTTCACTTTAATAGGCTTTTAAATTTAAGATGGTGAAATAGAATTTTCATTTCATTCACCTTCCCCAACACTTTAAGCAAAGCAGTTTCTCCTTCAGTCTTCTCTATCTCAGTAAATGACATCACCATTTGTTCAGGTGAAAAATTCAGGGGTTCTCTTACCCTTTATGTCAAATCTATGGGCAAGTCCTGCCAGCTCTGTCATTAAAGATACCTCAAATCTGTCAACTTCTCTTTCTTTCTCTCTTCAGATCTAATCCATGCCACTATAACCTCTTGCCTAGTTCAAACCTTCTAAATGGTCTCCTTATTTCCATCCTTGTATCCCTACTTTACTCTCCATATAGAAGTTAGACTGTCCTTTTATAAACTGAAGTTAGCAATATCACTCTTCTGTTAAATCCTCCAGTAGATTTCATCTCAAAAAGAGTATAACCCAAACTCCTTGTATGGTCTATAATGCCCCAAATAATCTTGGCTTCTGCCTTCCTCTTTGTTTAGATTACAATTTTTAGCCCTACTGAGATTTTTTATTCTTTTTATTCATGTTTATTTATAAACATGCCAAATATACTTCTGTCTCAGGGGCTTGTCTTAGCTGTTTTCTCTGTCTGGAATACTTTTTTCTCGCTTCTTCACTTGACTGATTTCTCTTCATTCAGGACTTACCTAAAGTTGTATCTTCTCATAAAAGGCTTTCCTGACCAATTCCCATCCAAGTCACTCTATTCCTTCATCTTGTTTTATTTTTCTTCTTAGCATCTCTCACTATCTGACATTATCTATTCTCTTTTTGTGTTTCTGTCTGCCCCATCCTCCAGACTAGAATATAAGTTTTAGGAGAGAATGAAGTATGTCTGTTTTGTTCAATGCCTGATATGCAGCAGGTAATCAATATATTTTTAATGAATATATTAATTATCTTCTAATTTTATTTCTTTCAAAAACAGTATGCCTTACCAAGGATAGAACCATGTTGCTTTTTGTTTTTATCTTCACTAGACATTTTATTGTCTATTGAAATACATAACATTTGAAATTAAGACTCAAAAAAGGCATACAAATATATAAAGTTTACTTCCTAACTTCATTTTGGCATTACTCTGAATAGGTATCTATGTAGAACAAGGGATCATTCCCACTTATCAGACAGACCCTAGGGTCACAGGGGTGCATAATTAATGGTAGAATGTAGACTAAAGGGCAGAATCTCATAATTTTACTAACCAGTACATTAGCATATAAAACATAATGGAAATAAGGAAAAAGCTCTTTTATCCTTTCCTTACCAGCAGATGTTAGCCCTAAAGATGCAGCTCCCATTGAACCCTAATTCAACACCCAATTTCCAGGAAAACATTTCCATTTTGCCTTTCTTTTTCTAAATATCCCCTTTTACTGTTTCTTATATACCAATTACTGGTACGATGTTTCCAGGAAAAATATACCCCATATTTTTAACTGTACCTCTTTAAAGGTAGTTTCAGGGGAAAAAGCCCACTTTCATTAGAAGAACAAATGTTACAGTACTAATAATTTTGCATAGTGATACCCATGTTTTAAGAATTTTTGCACTAAGCCATAAGATTGCTGGCCAAATTTGAATACAGTAGAGACAATCTGTTAAAAAAATTATTTAATACATATATTTGGTTTAAAAATGGGAAAAGAATTCCATATTTTTTATGACACATCACATTTTTCATGGCCTGTTACAATGCCTAAGATCCTCTAAGCTTAAAAATAATGTGTTAAATATGGCAACTGTAAATTATATACTTTTTATACTTACTGTCTGATATTCTTGAGGAACAGTCTGCTCTGCACCCAGGTTACATACTTGCCTAGCTCTCTTCATAAGTTCCTTGCATTTCTGCAGCAATGTCTGTCTATTTTCATCCAACTCAATGAAATGTTGCTATTATAAGAAAAATGTATTGAAAATTTGAATATTACTGCGAGAGGGCTGTTTTATCAAACCACCATATTGTATGAAATAAGTTACTGAATTCGGATTATGATTACAACCATTATCTAAAAACTATGTCAAATCATAACTGCTTTTATGGTAAAGGTTAAATTTGAACTTAAACTTACACATTATTCCCTACAACACTGTACAGTAATATTATCCCCATTTAGCACATAAAAAAAAAAAAAAGACTGAAAGGAATTGTCCAAGCTCACACATTTAGTTAGAAGCTGTCACGACTTAGATCCATGTCTGCTTCTAGAACATGTGTTCTTTTCCTTACAGCATGATGCCTCTCAGTGGGAGCAGACTGGACAGAGTATGTGTGTGGGGAAAGGGGATGCAGGAAGGTCAGAGTGGTCACACAAGCTATGACAACTGAACAGTCTTAAAGGATAAGGAAGAAATTATTCAAGAAGTAGCACCAGAAGGCATTCCAAGGAAAGGTGACTACGAAAGGCACGGAAGCTTCAAAGACTCATTTAGTGAATAAGTATCTGACATGGTCGGAAGAGAGAAATTTGTAGAGATGTGAAAGATCAGAGTTGGCAAGGTGGACAAGGACCAAACTGCAAGTTTCACGTGTAACGAGGAGGGTATCTAATCTACTGAGTATCTTCTGCAGGCCAATCACTGTTATCACCACTATCCCGTATGTTAATTAATCTAATCCCCATTACAATCTTAAAGAAATATGTTATCTCTTTTTTTAGATGTGGCTCAGAGATATTAAGAAACATGCCCAAGGTTATGGAACTAGCAGGTGAGCAGGTTTCTGAAAAGTAAAATCGGTCTATTTTTATTTTATCTCTTTCCATTAAACCTCAAACTTTGGTCTACACAAAAAACACCTGGGGGTAGGGAATTGATGCCCTAGCCGCACCCCAGATCTATTTGATTAATGTCTCTGGGGCCAAGGCCTGGGCATCTGTATTACTAATGAGGTCCTCAGGTGATTTTTATGCATACAAGTTTGATAGCAAATAAAATAAATCAAGACAAAGTTATGAGGCCGGGCGCGGTGGCTCACGCCTGTAATCCTAGCACTCTGGGAGGCCGAGGTGGGCGGATCGTTCTGAGCTCAGGAGTTCGAGACCAGCCTGAGCAAGAGTGAGACCCCCGTCTCTACCAAAAATAGAAAGAAATTAATTGGACAGCTAAAAATATACATAGAAAAAATTAGCCGGGCATGGTGGCGCATGCCTGTAGTCCCAGCTACTCGGGAGGCTGAGACAGTAGGATTGCTCGAGCCCAGGAGTTTGAGGTTGCTGTGAGCTAGGCTGACGCCACGGCACTTGCCCCAGGCAAGAGAGTGAGACTCTGTCTCCAAAAAAAAAAAAAAAAAACAAAAAACAAAAAAAAGACAAAGTTATGAAAAGTAAAAGAATATATACTGGACCAAACTGAAACACAAGCCAGCCTTTATACTAATCACTTAGTACTGTGGTTTCCTTGAATGAATTCCTCAGTCTCTACAGCCTTAGAGAAATAAAAGAAAATATCACAGACTCCCAGTCACTCTTACTCTGCTCTGTAAGGGCCATTGTACTTAGGCAAATGCAAAATAAGGGACAGCTGGAAAGAAACTAAACACTCCTAATTTCTTCTATTCCTGTTTCCCGTTCTTCTAGACTTTGCTAAAATGAAGTATTAGAACATTATGTGAAAGAAATATCACTGAGTTGATTATTTGAAGCTCCATATTTAAGATGGACAAAACCTCATTCAGTAGTTTCTGTTTGGTGGCATATGCCTAATAAAATCTTTATCTGAGAAAATATTCTTTTTATATATACACATTTGTGACATACCTCTTCACATAGCACCTTTTTTTTTTTAAAACTGCAATTTTTCTTTCTGAGCTTTTTTGGTTGGGGGGAGGAGAGGCTAATACACAATTATCTAAGATAATGTAGAGTCAGGCTAGCTTCACTAGCTTTATTTACATTTCTGCTTAGAGTCTAGCCTTTAACAGTTAATAGAGAACAGAAAATACTCCATCTGTTTAAGACATAAGAGGAGACGGGGAAGATTTACAAAATATGCCCTCTAACATCACAGAAAAGATTACTTTGTAGGTATACATTCTGGAAAAAATTAATAAGTATTGTCTTTTCTCTGAAATTCTTTCTGAGAAAGTTTGGTTGTCATGGAAGTTGTACAGAAATACCTTGATATTAAACGAGGAAAAGCTTTTCTAAGAAGGCCCTCTTGTGGAAGAAATAAAATTTACAGAATTTCTTATTAAAACAGTATGTATTATATTTAACAGTTCATTAAAATAAGAGTCAAACAAAATGAAAAACATTTTCTGTGTGAATGAAATTAAATTCTAGATAGCATGAACTTTTACTAAAATATTAGCTGTAAATTAACACATTTCTTCCTCAATTTTCCCTCAATACAAATATAAGCATGAAATTTCATTCCAATTTAACTGCTTTCAAATTCAAATGTTAACCATTTTTTAGTTACCAGACAGAATACATACTTAAGAATATAAAAATTATTTAATCATTCTTTTTTTCCTTCAAAATTATATATCTCTCATTTAAGTAAAAAATGTCTCCTTTGAAATTCAATTCTTTTTGTGGGAGAGTGGTAAGCAGGTAGACAGAGGAGAGAAGGTGAGATGAAAAACACTATTCTCCTAAATTTAGTATTAGGATAAACAAACAACTTTCAATTCTTATAACTAATATTAATTCTGATGTAACTCTATACTTTTAAAGGAAACACTGGCTTCATGCTAGGCAGCACATTAGGCATCTTGATATATATTACTAAACTGAATATCACAACATCCCTGCAATTTAAGCAGTATCATACCTATGGCTGCACATAACAATTAAGCTTGGAGTGGTTAGGAAAACTTTCCATGGTCAAAACCAAAATAATAGGAATATGCATCTGTCTGCGTCTCTATTTGGATTCACACACAGTCATCTTACTAGTCCTAAAAATAGTCCAGGAGTTAATGATATTACCAAATAGAGGCTCCTAATCATTTGCCTTCCCCTGGATGTTTTATCGGTCTGGAACTCTGTTGCCCTATTTGCCTTCGAAAAATTCGACGAAGTGTCAAACTCCGTGGTAGTTAGTTACCCTTGAGTCTCCTCATAAATACAATCCCTACTGAAATTTTATGTCAACCTTCTTTTGTGAACTTATCTTCATGATCAGGGTGAAAGACACAACGAGAAGTGGTAGTAATAGTTCCTTAATGCAACCTGCCACGTATTCACAGGGACAAATAGAAAAAAAAAAAAAATTTCTCCTTGGTTCAAAGGAAGCTGGACAGCAAGAACAGAAAAGAATATGCGTAGGTAAATGGCAGCAACCATGAGAAGAGCAAGGAAAAGAGAAAGTGAACTACCGTCTACCTACTCTACTACATATTCTTCTTTTGCTCATCATTCTTGACTCTAAAATGTGTGGCTAATGACTATGGTCAGCAACAAACATTAAATATGCAGCACAAGAAATAAAAGAAAGGAACTTAAAAAAGGGTTGGTAAAACAATTATAAATAAAAGCATTAGAAAGAACTTTCAAATCAACATATGAACAAGGGAAACCGAATGTTCTAAACTATTGCTGAGGAAATGCAAAATAGTCATGGGTAGTATCAAGGAAGATTAGTGTGGAAAAACTTGTTAAGGTGTGTATGTGTGCCAAGGAGGGGTGTTCCGGTTTCAAAAGTCGCAATGGACTCAGACTGACAAAAGTGAGAGAACAATATGGGAAAGATACAGAGGTAACAACAAGCAATTGCGAGAAAACTATACTGGAACAGCCAACCAAGGTAAAAAAAAGACTGCAAATCGAGAATAGATATTAGAAGATTTCTGTAAAGTTTCACGTCATGCATAATATTATAAAATTATAGAATTCTAAGCAGTGGAATATAAAAAATGAGACCAATTTTTCTGGCAGTTACATGAGTAAAAAATTGGTAAGAAGTGAGGCCACACCTACTAGGATATAGGGTCTAGACTTGGTAGTGGCCACGGAAGTTAGAAAGAGGTGAATTAATAACGTGGTAATGGCCGAGTTGGGCAAAGGGCATGTAAAGAAAGGAACAAGGACTAAAGAGAATTAAAATGTCCTAAGTAAAGTTTCTCCAATTGACTTTAAAATTATGTAAATGAGTTGAGAAATTATGTATTATTAAAACATGATCAAAATAATACATGACTATATTATTTTCATTATAAAATAAAATACTTCGGCTGTTTTTGCTTTCTGGATAACAAAGATGAGCATTCAACTACAGGAATTGTAACTTTTAATTTGTTAGGATCTATTTTAGCTTCAATACAGATGAAGTTGGTAAGAGGCTGGGAACTAAGTGGGTATTATTTCCAAGTAACAAAATCTAGAGGGATAATAAGCAGTTAATCAGAGATTATTTCTCTGGGCAGTATAATGTGGCCGTCTTTGTAAAACATCAATCAGTAATTCAAAGATGGAAAACAAAACCCCTCTCCAGGAAACGTTCCTACTCTCCTGAAACACAGCAGTTCACTCTACTCAAAATAATATTTCTGCTACTACTAACAAAATGGATCAGAAGAGAACACCACCCTGACAGTTTGCACTAATCTCAGTACATCTATCCGAACTAAGGCTGTTGGAAGAGTATCTCTCACTATGTCTAGAGTGGGTTAAAGTTTAGCAGAGCACTTAACTCCAAAGTCATTAATTTCATACTTCTGTAAACATGACACAAACATATCATTTTCTTAAGTTTTCATTAACACTGATTTAAAAATAAAACTTCAGGCGCCACGATCAAATATTGTATTATGTGACTTTGGCTATTTAAAAGCCAAATATAGTAAAGTTCCATATAGTATCTGCATGATGGGCCAACTTCTTCATGAAACCTCTTCTACAGCATCATTTCCTATACTGAACAATCATGTTCATAAGCTCAATCAATAAAGTAACTTTAGCATGGGCTCTACAATTATTTACCAATAGAATAGATGAGGAGCAGATGACATCTCCCACGTGCCCGTAAAATAAGCACTGAAGTTCTCCTCTGGTAGCTAGCTCCACATCCAGCTCCTCCACTCCCCACTCCCATCTGGGTCCTATCTTTGGTTTCTTTTTGCTGGATCACTTCTACCTATTTAGAATGACTATTGCTATTTCTTCTGCCTTTCTCTTTCCTTTTCTCAGGGGTGGGGGGGGAGGTTTCTTGCCTTCCACACTTCCGTCTTTTGCTCAAAGTGAACTAACCAATCCTAGCATATCAAACCTAACCTTCAGCTCTGTTTGGCTACGTGTGTTTGTAGCAAAATTGTTTTTTTCCAGTTTCTTCTAGCTATAAGCTTTTTTAGGAAGCCAGAGGGTTTGAAGAAGCTGGCTTCAGAATAATAAAGCTGCTACTCTACTCTGATTTAATCTTTCCATTCATCTGTGCAGTCCTATGTATATATTTTCTAAAACCTATTCTCTGAGGATGCTTTCCACAAAAAGATACCACTATATAGCTCATTTTAATGCAACAGATATGTTTCTGAAGTGTACAGTGAATCATGTACATACAGTACCAGAGAGCAGTAGACTCTCTGGGGAAGTAGAAGAGAAGATGGGGAAGGGTACGAGGGGATTTTGAATACACAAAGACATTTAAAAATCTGCAACAAACATGGTAAAGCATTAACATTTGTTAAACAGGGGTAGTGAACACATAGATGTTATATTGCTCTTCATACTGCTGTGTATGCTTTGAAACAAATGATAAAAGCCTAATTTTACTTGTGTACAACTTGATGAGCTTTGACAAACAGATATGCCAGTAAAACCATGAACGGCAAGATAATAAACATATCGATCACCCTCAGTAAGATACAGCAAGATAATAAACATACCACTCAGCATAACTGAGATTCATTCACATTGTGTATCAGTAATTCATTTCTTTTTGTGGTAGAGTGATATTCCAATGAGTGGATGGATATACTACAACTTATTTAACCATTCAGCTGTTGCTGGGCATTTGTTTCATTTTTAGCTATTACAAAGAAAGCTGTTACACATTTGTGTACCGGTCTTTCACAGACATATGCTTTCTTTTCTCTTGGGTAAATATTAGGAGAGAAATGACTAGATAGCATGCCAGGTATACATTTAGCACTTAAACTCCCAAATGATTTTCCAAAGTGGTCATATACTTTAAATTCCCACCAGCAGTGTGTGAGAGTTCCGGTTCCAAATCCACACCAGCACTTTGGTATGGTGAGTCTTTTAAAATTTTAGTCATTCTAGTGGGTCAATGGTGGTAGCTCATTATGGCTTTAATTCAAACTTCTCTACTAATAAAGTTGGGCATCTTTTCATGTGCTTATTTACTATCCATATTCTTTCTTGTATGTCGAAATCTTTTGCCCACTTTTTCACTGGGCTGTTGGTCTTCTTTGTATTGATAGTTGTAGGAGTTCCTTTTATAGTATCCATCAGGGGTCAGAAAACTTTTCTAGAAAGATGAGTAAGTAAATATTTTCATCTTTGAGGGCCATATAAACTGTCACATATTTTTGTGTGTTTTTTTCAGCTCTTTAAAGAATGCAAAACTATTTTTAGCTCACAGGGACTTTACAAACAACCAGCCATATGTATGTGGATCTACTTCTGAATTTTCTATTCTGTTCCATTGATCCATATATCTATTTGCACACAACTACATCACCTTGATTGTTGTAACTTTATAAAAAGTCTTAAAATTAGTGTGAATCCTGCAACATCTTTTTCAAAGTTGTTTTTGTTCCTTCTAAGCCCATTACATTTTAGAATAAGTTTGTCAATTTTTACTAGGAACTCTGCTGGGAATTTTATTGAACCTACAAGATATGGAGAAGAACTGACATTTTAACAAATCCTGAATCTTCAGTCCATGAACATAATCAGTGTACTTAATTTCTCTCAGCAAAGTTTCTCTCATCAAAATTTTGCAATTTTCAGCACATAGGTCTTGCAAATATATCCCTAAGTATTTCATGTTTGATGCTATTGTAAATAGTATTGTTTTTAAATCTCCCTTTCCAACTGTTCATCAAATGGGGCCACAATTACTTTCTATATATTGAACTTATATCCCGCCTGCCATCTTGCTACATTTTTACTGATAGCTCTAGTAGCCTTTTTGCAGATTCCTTAAGATTTTCCACAGAGATGATCATTTATCTGAAATAGATAAATTTCAGTCTACATACCTTTTATTTCTTTTTCTTGCCTTTTTGCACAAGCTAGACCCTCGAGTACAATGTGGAATAGAAGTGGCAAGAGTGGGCATTTTCCTTGTTCCCAATATAAGGGGAAATTTTACAGTCTTTCACCACTGAACATGATATGAGTTGTTGGTTTCATATAGAGGTCCTTTATTGGGTTATTGAAGTTTCAATTCCTAGTTGCAGAAAGTTTTTTATCATGAAAAGCTACTGCCTTTTTTGTCAAATGTTTTTTTCTGTATGTACTGAGATGATCTAGTTTTTCTGTTTTACTGTTAGTATGATTTACACTGATGAATTTCTAAATATTAAACCAATCTTATATATCTGAGATAAAACTTACTTGGTTAGGATGTATTATCCTTTTTATGCATTGTTGGATTTGCTCTGCTAGTATTTTATTAAGAATTTTTGCATCTATGTTCATGAGAGATTTTCTTGTCTTTGGTTTTGATATCTGGTAATGCTGGCCCCATGCAATGAGTTAAGAAGTATTCCCTCTTCTTCAACTTCTGGAAGACTTCTGATGGAACTGGTACTAATTCTTTAAATCCTTGGTAGAATTCACCAGTGAAAACACTAGAACTGAAGTTTTCTTTGTGGGAATGTTTTTAACTACAAATTCAATTTTTAAAGTAAAGATAGGGCTATTCTGTTACCTATTTCTTCTTTAGTGACCTTTGATGGTTTTGTGTCTTTAAGACTCTCTCCAAGCAGTAAGATGAAGCAATCACAGGGCTCACCTGGTTTTTTCCCCTCTTCTTTCAGGGAGCCCCGTCCTGTGCCGCCTGGTGTTCAATGTCTGAAAACCACTATTTCATATATTTTATCACATCTTTTAGTGGTTTAAAATGAGAAGGTAAACATAGTCCCTGTTAATTTATCATGGCCGAGAATGGAAGCTTTCCTTCTTATTATGGAAAATTTCAAACATATACAAAAGTAGAGAGAACAGTATAATAAACCTTCACATACCTATTACCCAGCTTCAACAATTCTCATCTCATAACCAATACCGTCCCATCTACACTCCCTCTCTACACGGCCCCCTTTCTGGATTATTTTGAAGCCATCCCAGATAGCTTATGGTTTCCTTCGTAAATATTCTAACAATGTATCTCTAAAAGAAAAACACTTAAAGCAATCCATAACCATAAACTACTATCAAACCTAAAAATATCAAGAAATTCTAATAATATCAAATATTGAGCAAGTATTCAAATCTCCCTGTTTTTTTCTAAATTTTTTTTTTTTTACAGTTGCTTTGTTCAAATCAGGATCAAAATAAAATCTACACATCATATTTGGTTACTATGTTTCTTAAGTCCCTTTTAACTTAGAGATTCCTCCTTCCATTTTTCCTTGAAATTTATTTTAGAAACTGCACTGTCCAATACAATAGGCACTAGTCACATGTGGACATGTAGCTGGTGACTGAGAAACTGAATTTGGAATTTGAATTTAAATTAAAAATTGATCCTTGCTCCAGCTATTGGAAAATACTTGTAACAACTTGGGTATGTGAACCTAACTTTTCAACTATCAGTTTTATAAAATCGAAATACAGACAAGTATTTCTGATGAAAATTTACCATCTGACTTCAGAAGTGTCTTAAGTGTAAAATAAGGTATTTTGAAGACTTAGTATGAAAAGGAGATATAAAATAGCTCAATAATTTTTCAATATTGATTACAAGTTGAAATAGTATTTTGGACTTATTGAGTTAAATGTATTATTAAAATTAATTTGACCTATTTCTTTTTACTTTTTAAAATTTGGTCACTATAAAGTTTGTAATTACATATATAGCTTGTATTATATTTCTACTGGACAGTGCTGAAGTAATTATTTGTCCTACAGAGTTTCTTACATTTGTTCTAGATTTTGCTGACTGCATTCCTGGGTGTCATTTAGTATATTTCTTACTCTCCTGCATTTACCGTAAACTGGTAGTTTCAGAGCAGCGGTTCTCACCAGGGGCATTTTGCTCCCCAGGGTACATCCGGCAATGTCTGGAGAAATTTTTGGTTGTAACGACTGGGGTATGCACGTGTGTATGCAGGCCCATGCTATTGGCATCTAACAGGTAAAGGCCAAGGATGCCGCTAAACGTTCTAATTGTAGAACAGGGCAGGGCAGGGCAGCCTCCCACTAAAAAAATTATCTAGTTCAAAATGTCAATAATGCTGTGGTTGAGATATCATGTTCTTAAGACTTACTCAGATTGAAATTTGATTTTTTCACTAGATTATTCCACAGGTGGTGGCGTGTCTTTTCCTCAGGATACACATAAATATCTGGCTGCCTTTTTGAGATGTAACAGCTAATGTGCTACATTGATTCATTAGCAGCTGCAAAGTGGTGATATTCTAAAGAATATAATTCCTTCTTTATTAGCTAAATTACTTCTGTAAAGAGAAACTTTCCCTCATCATTTATTTGTTTATCTTAAGTTACAGTTCACACAGGAAAGGCAGGATAAATGTGAAATTCTCTTTATAGATACCATTTTTCAAAATAATGAGCTGGTATCCTAATATTCTCCAAAGTGGCCAATATTATTTTATTTTATTATTATAAAGTTTTAGATTTAGATATTTTTGATGTGTTTCCATCTATTATCGCTTCACCTATGGCCAGGAGGAGATTCTTCATGTGGGCTCCTGAGTCTTGTTAATAACCAAGTCACCTCTGATAATTTCTTTGCTCTCTGGTATGACAAGATGATCGAGACTAAACTTATATACACATTTCTTTCCTTGGACCTGAAATCAGCCATTTCTCCAATGGGCCATTTTAGCGTAAAATAGTATTGAGGCCATAATCTAGGTAGACAAAGCTAGGAAATGTTTTCTTTTTTAAAGAAAATATATTACGAGTTCATTCTGATATTTACAATTCAAATGAAAACTTCAAGGTTTTTATTATCTTGTTTTATATTTGAATCTCTTTTCTCTTATGATGAAAATATCAATGCCATTAACGTAATTACTTATTTGCTTTACCCTGTATTTTCAAAATAACATTACAAACATTATTTACACTATGATTACTGAAAATAGTAAGAGTTTTGTTTGCAATACGTTTTGGCCTTAGAATCAAATTACTGTTTTAAAGTCATTTCAGGAAGTTTTCTCTGTGAGGCCATACTGTTAACTCAAAACAGTCATATGCATTTTTTTCATTTTGCTTTTGCTAAGTTTGTCTTTTAAAAAAAGTTAACACATTGATTGCCATGTAAGTTGTATTTAACTCAGGCTAGCTCTGAGCCTGGAGTCTCGTAAAGCAAAACCCTGCAGCTGGTTCTTGAAAATCTTATTTGTTGATGTTCTTATTTTATAATTAATATTGACAATTTAAGTCTAAAAACATGGATTGCGCTGCATATAACTCATGTACAGAAAACAATAAAAAACAGTAAATTAGAAAGGATCGTTTCGTTTAAATAAAACACTGTGGCCCCAGGAAAAAACTTTTTTTTTCTAGTGTGGCAATGTGTTTACTTTGTTTTGTTGGCAGATGGTTCCAAAGCAGAAAAAAAATAAGATCTGTTTAGATGAGCGTAGCTTTTAACCTTGTCTTCTCCCACCCCCATAAACAGATTTAAACTTAAATTTAAAAAACAGATTTTAGTTTATCATTGTAATTTTTAAATAAGCAGATAGTCATCACTTCCCCTGATACTTTCTCATAAAATGGTAACGCAGTATACACACTTTTCTCCCCTTCCTTTTTCCACCTAACAATGTATATTAGGTATCACTCCATAGCAGGACATGGAGATATTCAAGCTTTCTTTTATATTTCCATTTGCCTGGTCTACCTATGCCCATCTATTTATTTAACAGCTTTCATGAGGTATAATTTATATACCATAAAATTTACTCATTTTTAAGTGTGCATTTCCATGCTTGTTAGTAAATTTACAGAGCTGTGTAATCATTACCACAGTCCAATTTTACATTTCTATCACCCCCAAAATCCCTTGTACCTATCATCCTTTTAAACTTTTCTGAATCTTTTTTTTTAGATGTATCTCTCAAATTCTGCAAGTGTTAGAACTTACTTCCACAAATTCTTTAATAGACGAATTATATCCATTTACATTTGGTAATATGATTGTTAGCCTTAGTTGTGCCATTATTCTATGTCATATTTATTTATATGTCTCATATTTGTAAATAAAATACCTAGTTTTTAGCTATGGGATCTATTTTATTGCATCATCCACCTCTTGTTTTCATACATCTCTTTGGTGTTTAGGAAGGCATCTATTTTTATTCTAAAGGTTATCTTTACGCAAATACTATATATGATATCCTCATGTCCTTAATAACTTTTTTGGGGGATACTGTCTATTAGCTCCTCGTTATAAATAATATTGAAATTCTCCCACATTTTTCTGCTCTAGGCCTCCAATCTGAAGTGATATCCTTTTATTTCCTGGTAATACCTATAGGACAATCAGTAAATATATCCTACATTACTTATATTGTTTCCCCTCTTCCATTTTCAGAGAATTGTGTTTTAGCTACACTGGCAGACTTATAACCATATAGTATATATTTTACTATCTCCTTTAACTATCATATAGCTCTAATTCTCCTCAGTAAGAAGTTTTGTTCTGTGAAGGAGTTTCACTTAGTCTGAGAGTTCAGGGCTAGATCACCCCAACACTAGCTGACCCTTCTGGAGTCTATAAGGTTATTTCCAGTTTCAGCTGCTCTCAAAGTGATTTGCTGCGCTTTCTCTGCACCTACTAGGGCCTCCTCCCTTTAGAGATGAGTACCTGTTGGCAACCTGATTTGGGGGTTCTCTGAGCCTTCCCTTGCTACCCTTGATACCATGCTACTCTTGATGCTGTTGCTGATTCATCTCACCCACTTGTACTTTGGAGTTCACAGGTGTTATATGATGAAGAATTTGACTGGTCTTTGTTGCCAATTCCTCTAAAGCCCTTGGCATTGAATGATAGGAGGGTCTTTGTTAGTCATGAGCCCCTTGGATCACCCATGAGTTTATGCTAAGGATACGACTCAGGATGGGGGTAGAAAATGCCAGAAAGACCAACTGTATGATTAGAGGGTTGGGTCTTTGAACCATACGATAACAGCCCAACTTCCCAAACTCCAGGGAGGGGAGTTGCAGATTGAGCTCAACCACACGAGGAATGATTCAACCAATCATACGTAAGTAATGAAACCTCAGTAAGAACACTGAGTACTGAAGCTTGGTGGAAATTCCTGATTGGTGAACATACAGATGTGTCAGGAGGGTGATGCACCCTGATTCCACAGGAAAAGAGAACAAAAACTCCGTGATCAGGATCCCCACCCACCAAGACCTTGTCCTATGTGTCTCTTCATTTGCCTAGTCCTGCTTTGTAACCTTTAAAATAATACTATCATCATAAATACAGTGTTTTCCGGAATTCTAAGGCAGCCCAGCAAATTATTAAACCTGAGAAAGTATTGGGAACCCCTGAATTTCTAGTCAGAAGTGCAGGTGGCCTGGGGATTATTGAACTTGTAGTTGGTGTCCAAAGGAAGGGCAGTCTTGTTGGAAACTGTGCCCTTATGTTGTACAGTTTGACACTAACTATAGACGTTAGCATCAGAAAAGTACTGCAGTACATAAATAAGGATACCTTGAAACTTAGTTTTGTTGTATATGTTCTCCGTGGGTTTACTGTTACATTATCCTAGCTGCTCTTCTATTTTTGGGATAGGATTCTGGAGATTCAAACGCTATGCCACTACTATCTTGTTGTCAGTTCTCCTTTGGATTTTAAGTTAATGTGGTATATCACATTTCCTCTCCTCCACCATTTCCATATTTATCATTTCATAGTCATATATTAACAAAAGATTAAATTGCTGAAGTTATGCAGCCACTCTTAAGTGTTTAAAGTACTGTTTGATCATTAGCAAGATGCATTAAATTTGTAAATTAAATAGTATACAACAAACTATATACTGCAAATGATGATACATATTTTCAAACTGGTCTGAGGTTGGAACCCCAAAATAAAAAATAAAGGCAAAAGTCTTACCTCTGTGACACGTAGTTGTGAAGATGCAGCCATGTAATCTGATTCTAATTTGTTCTTCTCAGAGATTACTGTAGTATTTTGAAGAATTAAATCTACTTTTTGTATATGCAAAGAAGTACAAATCTAGGAACAAAAATCCCTAATAGTTTAGTTATTATGTTACTTATGTTTTAGAACTAAGAAAAATAATATATTCATTTTTTAAAACAAAATTATAAACCATGAAAAAATAATTTTTCTATTGTGACTGACACCTCATATAGTTCTTACAACAGAATTTTTTAAAAGGTGTTTTCCTGGGTATTTATTAGAGTCATCTGGGATAAAATAATTTAGCGTAATGAACGCTTAAATTTTAACCTATTTATTATCCACAAAGAAAATGTCAAGCAATTGAGCAAGCTGAAACTGATAAAAATCTCTTTCTTATATAACTGAAGTGTGAAAAACCTTAACCAAAAACCTTTCCTCCAATAAAACCCTCTGAAGATTTTATTATCTTGTCTTGTTTACCTGCTATTTTAAAAAATGACTAAAATTAAGAAAATGCTTTACCTTTACTAGGCTTGTTAATTCGGTAACAAGTTTTGCTTTTTGAATATTTATTTCTTTGATTTTGGTACTCGCTTTTCGTTCTTCCTCTTCAAGGTTGCAAGTATCCTGTTCCATCAGCTTTAAACTGTATGACACACATAATGATGTAAAAATGATGTTAAACTCAATGAGCCAAAATCCTTTGGTCTCCCGCAGTTTTCTGGGATATAGTTAGCGATCTTTTACAGATAAACTACTAGCTCCTAGCTTAAAACATCATTTAGTGCAATTTGTCAGGATCAAAAGTATTTGTTGAGATATATCATGTGCCCAGCATAGTCTAGGTTAATGCCAGTGCTAATGATGTAGAATGTGGAGTCAGGAAGATGGCTTTGAACTTCATCTTTGCCACTCACTAATAAGCAGTGTAACTGGACAAGTTACTCATTTGAGCTTTTCAGTTTCCTCATCTGTCAAATGAAGATAATAATATTTCCCCCATACGGCTGTGGTGAAGATTAAAAAAAGTAATACATGTAACACACTTACTATATATAGTACCTGGCCCACAACTGATCAATTAATATGTCATTACTATTGTTATTAATATTGCTTATAAAAAACAGTCCCTTCCTTTAAGGAACTTAAGTGAGTAGAGTTGATTAATAGGCAAAAACCAGAATGAAAAGACAACAAACCATGCTGTTTCAAAGATGGCGAAACTAGAGCTCAGAGAAGTTCAATAAGTTACCTAAGATCACAGATACTAAGTGGTAAGATGCGTGTGACATCAAAGTCCATGTTCTTTCCACTATACCACAGTGCCTCCAGGGAGAAACAACAAAGGATGGAAGCAATAACACACAAGAATGAACAAGTTCAGTAGATGTAGAGAGTGGCCTGAATGGTTCAAGGAGGAGTGTGTTGGGGAAGGGAAGGACGTTAAGTTGGAATGCGTAGAGTGAAACAAGATTTTATATAATCATAAAAGCTAGTTTAAAGGAGAGTAGTGTTTAATTACATTTCATGTAGTAATGGTAGGAAGCCACAATGAATACTCTCGAATGGGGTAGGAACATGCAAAGAAGATAAGTTTTGCAAGTCTTCTGGACGAACTGAATGGAGAGAGGACGAGTCAGGGAGAAACCACTAACCAAGTCACCACTGCAGTACTCCCAAGTGAATAAAGGCAGGTATGAGATAGTGAAATGGTAATGAGTATGAAAAGTCATTTCACAGCAAAAATCAGTATTACTTTAAGAAGAGAAGGTTTAGTTTTAGACAATGGGTCCAACACAGCAGTTGCACAGTAAAGCTTAAGTGTTTTGTAAATGATAGAAGATAGCAATGAAGTAAAGGGCTCTAGTTGAAAAAAAGGTTTAAAGTTGGGAAAAATTCTAGGAAACCAGATTAAACAGATCTTGCTTTAAGCCACCAAGGTACATTATTGATTTTTAAAATAAAAGTTGACAGGCAATTGTTTGCGTTAAAAAAGACTAACAAAAATGAACAAATTTTTCTAATGCATTTCAAATATGACTCCATTTATGAATGTGTTTAGAAATACATACTATATAGGTCAAGGTAAACTTGTATCTTCCTCAAGGAAATGAGCTATTATTTATTACTAAAGATTGATCATGTTACTAATCTCTGTATCTTTACTCTACAGGTAAGGGTTAAAAGAACAAAAATAACACAAAGGTCTGGGCTGTGTCACTGGTAGGATATGGAAAAAACCTTGCAACTGGAAACCACGTTCTTTTCCCCTAGACTTGACATCCTGAAGTTTTTATCCTATCTTATATATTCCAGTTTCTACAAAATATCTAAATTCAAAACAAAGTTATAATCAGTTCTGAGAATGGTTGCCTGGGTACTGACAGGAAGCTAGTTTTCCTTTCAGAAAGGACTTTTGATAATATTCACATTTTGTATAAAATTCTGTGGAATATGTGACCATTAAGGCCAGGCAGACATAATCCTAATCGCAAGAAGGGAGACTGCAACTGAGTGAGATAAACCCTCAGGCGCTCCATCTATTCTGTGAAAAGCAGCATAACCTCTTACCTCCCTATTATTATCTCTCAGAACTGGTGACAAAACAGCCTAGTTTGATAACTTTCTTCCTATACCTTTTCCTCCCCTCTTCTGCCATTCTGAACTCAATGGACATATTATTTTGGATATTCATCTAGGGTAGTGGTTCTTTCTCCCCCACACCCCCACTTTTTTTTGGAGAGACAGGGACTTGCTCTGTCACTTAGGCTGGAGTGCAGTAGCATGATCATAATTCCCTGTAACCTCAAACTCCTGGGCTCAAGTGATTCTCCTGCCTCAGCTTCCTGAGTAGCTGGGATTACAGGCACATGCCACCACACCTGGCTAGTGTTTTTACTATTTTATTTTTTGTAGACATGGAGTCTCACTATGTTGCTCAGGTTGTTGTCAAACTCCTGGCCCCAAGCAATTCTCCTGCCTTGGCCTCTCAAAGTGCTGGTATAATAGGCCTGAGCTACCACGCCTGGACTTTGGGTAGTTCTTGAAATATGGTCTGCAGACACCTGGGGATCCCCGAAACCATTTCAGGGGGTCTATGAGATAAAAACTATTTTCATGCTAATAATAAGATATCATTTGCCTTTCTCACCATATGGACATTTGCACTGGTGGTATAAAAGCAATGGTGCTTTAGAATGAATCAAGGTAGTAGCACCAAAGTGTACTAGTCATTAGATTCCTCACTGCTATGCACTGAAATTTTTAAAAATGCCAAATTCACTTAAGAATGTCCCTGAAGCAGTAAAAATTATAAATTTTATTATATCTCAATATCCTGAGTATATGCCTTTTTAATATTTTATGTGATGAAACAGGGAGTACACAGTATAGTCATCGTTTGGTATCCATGGGAGATTGGTTCCAGGACCCCCAGGGATACCAAAATCCATGGATGCTCAAGTTCCTTATATAAAATGGTGCGGTATTTGCATATAACCTATGCACATCCTCCCGTGTACTTTCAATCACTTCTAGATTACTTATAATACCTAATACGGGGCCGGGCGCAGTGGCTCATGCCTGTAATCCTAGCACTCTGGGAGGCCGAGGTGGGAGGATCACTTGAGGTCAGGAGTTCGAGACCAGCCTGAGCAAAAGTGAGACCCCCGTCTCTACTAAAAAAAATAGAAAGAAATTAGTTGGACAACTAAAAATATATAGAAAAAATTAGCCAGGCATGGTGGCGCATACCTGTAGTCCCAGCTACTTGGGAGGCTGAGGCAGAAGGATCGCCTAAGCCCAGGAGTTTGAGGTTGCTGTAAGCTAGGCTGAAGCCATGGCACTCTAGCCCGGGCAATAGAGCGACACTCTGTCTCCAAAAAAAATCTGATACAATGTAAATGCTATGTAAATAGTTGTTACACAGCATTCTTTAAGGAATAATTATAAGAAAAAAAAAATCTGTACATGTACAGATGTAACCATCCATTCTTTTTCCTGAATATTTTCATATTATGTAATAAAATGTGCCAACATTTGAAAGATCTACGTAACTTGGTGAATCAATATTTTCCAAATGACCAATGCATGATGTAACAAAATCATGAGTAAAAGAGCTACCTAAAGTACAACAGATTTTAATGTTATAGGGTACACAAGTTCACTGACAGGATATCAGATTCCATATTCCAAGTGAACTTTTTACGTGTTGGCAAGTTTTGATATAGTATTAAAGAAGACTATCCACAATTATCTGAAATGTCTATTTAAATACTCTCTTTTCCAACTACTCATCTTTTTTTTTTTTTGAGACAGAGTCCTGTTCTATCACCCTGGCTAGAATACAGTGGCATAATCATAGCTCACTCAACCTCAAACTTCCAGGCTCAAGCAATCCTCCTGCCTCAGCCTCCTGAGTGGCTGGGACTACAGGCACATACCACCACATCCAGCTAATTTTTCTATTTTTTGTAGAGATGGGATCTCACTCTTGCTCAGGCTGGTCTCAAACTCCTGAGTTGAAGCTATGCTCCCACCTTGGCCACCAACTACATACAGATATGAAGCCAGACTGTCTTCATGTTCAACCAAAACATCTCATGAGAGACTGAATACAGAAGTAGATAGAAAAAAATCTACTAACTTCAACTAAAGAAATTTGCAAAAATGTAAAACAATGCCACTCTTCACATTAAATTTGTTTGCAAACTAGTTATTTTTAATAAATTTTTAAGAGATGGGGTCCTACTATGTTGCCCAGGCTGGAGTGCAGAGACTATTCACAGGCACAATCATAGCCTACTACAGCCTTGAACTTCTTGCCTCCAGTGATCCTCCTGCTTTGGCCTCCCCAGCAACTGGAACTGCAGGCACAGACCACCACACATGGCTATTTTTAGTACATTTTTATGTTAACATATGATGGGTTTGTTACTTTTTAAATGAATTGATAAATATTTTAAACATTCTCAGTTTTAATTTCTGGTATGGTAAATATTAATAGATATAATCCATATTAACAAAACTTCTTCAGGGTCTTCATTAATTTTTAAGCATGTAAAGGGCTCCAGAGGCTGGAACAGCTGATCAGGGAACGAAAAACTCACACAACACTTAGGATTCATCTCCCTTTGCCCTGTGGACTAAAATTCTGTTTTGGGTAGTAAGAGTGAAGTTTTAGAGAAAAACTACAAAGCATGCTTGTGGGAACTGTGTTGTCACTACAGGGTATAATTAATAATCTCCCACACAGCACTTTATGCTTCTCAGCCCCAAACCCTGCAAACAGACTAAAGGATACCTTCCTAGTTTGGAACTAATTTTTTGTTCCAGTTGTCTTTTCTTGGTTTTTCTTTCAAGAAGCTCCTTCTTCTTCTGTCTAAGTTCATTGTCTTTGTATTCTAGACGTCTGCTTGTCTCACGTAAGGCAATCAACCCTGATTCCACTGCTTGCAATTTTCTGTTTATTTCCTATGAAACAGTCAAAAATTGTTAACATATTTTAAAAATAGTTCTAGTTAAAGTATTAGAAATCCAGTTAATGTTCTTTTGTAACATTCGAATCTAATTAACTAACCTTTAGCTGTTCTTCTAAGTGTCTTCTTTGCTCTAGATCCACAGTGACTGTGAGAAACTGGGCTACTTTTAGAGATGTGTTACTAGAAATAACTTTATTTGAATAAAAAGACGTTTTCACCACATACTTTTCTTCTGCTGTATAAATTTGTTTTAATCGGGTTTCTTGTATTACCTATAATGTAAAACAAGTGTTAGCACACATCTAATAATAATTACAAGTTTTAAAGGACTAAAGAATCAAAAATACAGACCAAGTGAAACCTGAAAGACAAAAATATGCTAGATACATTTTCGTTTTTTTCACCTATCCAACATCTCAAAAAAGGTGCCTGATACATTTCAGGTCAATATTTTGTAAAACACCACTAACAAAGAGAGAATTAGGAGAAAACTAAAACAACTAGCAAGGTCAGTTATATTTCACTATACAACCTCTACCAAGTAAGTATACTTTTGGAGCTTCATTTTATCTAAAGAAGAGATATCAAAAGCCAGGTATCCCAAAAATTGAACTGCGTTATCTCAGGTAAGTCAGTCACTTTCCCTTCCCCTCAGTTATACTGTTTAAAGATAAATAATCTTATATTTAGTTCCTGTATATTTGGTAGAATACTCAAGGGAATCATTGTTCACAGATTTTAAAATATTGTTTTATATTTTTGTTTTTTGAGATCTTTTTTCTCAAAACACAGGTTTCATAAACTAAAATACATTCTAAATACCATATTATTATTATTAGATATACTTTCTGTATATTTACAAAGAATAGGCTGCTATAATGCAGTTTTTCCCCAATCTTTAAAGGTTCATAACCACTACTTTGTGGCTTATTTCCCTCCAGAAATTTATAGTCTAAGTGAAGAGATAGGACATGTTTAAACATATCTAGTCAACAGAGTATAAATAGGCACCCTAAATCCTGAATAATTTGGAATAAAGGGATAGACTGGATGAGGTTAGTCTATCCAACTAGACTATCTAACTCATAAAAATGAGTTTTAAACTGGATTTGAACCAGCAGAGTTAGCAAGGACACATCCAGCAAAAAGGACATCTCAAGCTAAGAAGGTCAGCAGATGATTTAACTAAAGGGGAGAGTCTTAGAAATTTATGAGAGAACAATTTCATGAATAGGGTATAATCACTGTTAGGGAACCTAAAATTTTAAGACTTGATAATAAAGCAAAACACACTAAAGAATATATTTTTATTCTAAAAAAGAAATATAGCCATTATTGCCATTATCCAGACATGAAATAAACAGAAGGATTGAGGATGTAAAGGCAGTAAATTTCCTCGACAAGTTTGTATCTTCTAAAAGATGGCCAGGATAAGGCCAGGGGCTTTACCAGGTGCTTGAAATACTTCCTAACTTGGCTTTACCATATATATATACGTGTCTGAAAAGTATATCATCAGACTTTAAAGTATCTATATACAATGTAACACTGAGTCGGGCATTGTGACAGTAAGGTATAAGAAACATTTAATGTGTTCAAGAATTTTAAAAATCATTTATATAAAACAGAGATTAAGATTAATGAAAAATACCTAAAAAAGAAAGAAAGGAGGAAAGAATTAATTTCACTTTTAATGTAAATTATATGAATTTCAAATCTATTTGTCTAGTACAAACAGCAGTGTTAAAGCTTGATAGGTGACTTAAGCAAAATGTTAAAAGTGCAGAAAAATAATTCAACTTGAAGCACAGGTCAAAAAGTAAAAGAATTTTCCAAATTAAGTAACTGCTCCTTTCTGTCCCAAAGTGAAGCTATAAAAGCCCTTACCAAACTTTGTTGTCTTCTGCATTAGTAAAAAAGTTCTTACTCCCCTTACTTTCAGAGATAGCCCTACCTATCCCTGAAGTTATGACAAAAATTGGTTTGGTCTATACATACAGTCTTGTCCTCTTTTCTAAAGCTCAGTGAATTAAGGTACACCTACACTGAGAGTTCTATTTTTCGTTTCCCCAAATGATTACCATAATAGGAAGTCATTTCTAATCAAAGACACAGGCAACTTACTACAGGTAACATGTTTTCGCAAAATGAGTTGGTAATAAGCCTTCATTTCTCTTTTCTGTTAATGAAGTATAGAGAGCCCCCAAATGAATTATCTTAGGAATACCTGTACATTGGTTAAGAATTTAAAACGTATTTTCTATTAAACTAAATATTATAAACAGCATTTAGGTCTGTAATTGGTTCCCAGATGCTTATAAACGGTATTAACACAGCAACTTAGTATTTTGGAAAAACCTGTTCCAGGAGGGATTTCTTCTCTGCTTCTGCCTGTGATAAAAGCACACATGGTTTGGAGTAACGGATATCACTTGTAAGAAGAAAATTCCAAACAGCATTAGCAGAATGTAGGAACTAAGAGTTTCTGTGGCTCTACATACTAGCCAAACAAATGAGTTCCTATGAAGGGTGATCATTCATATATGAGAAAATCTTAAGCAGAAGCCTTTCCAAAAAAATTCTATATCCCAGCTTACCCTTCTATAGTGTTATTTGTCTGAAAGATAATCTTGAACACAAGAATTTAAACGACTAAATTATTAATATAATGTTTGAACATAGGTTTTTCAAGCAAGGAAAAATCAGGTAAGTGTACCTGGTGTCTCTTTCTAGGTTTTAACTTTATTCAATTACCGTAAAGGTATAAAGTATTTATTTATTTTAATTAACTCCACATCATTCCTGTCAAAGTATTAGACAACAGTCACTGCTTTACGTCATTATCAAAAATAGTAAATATAAAGATAATTTCTGCATGGTTAAAAACAACAGAATGGTACACTTATTCAAATTTCTGACACTTTTTGCTTGCTTTCAGCTGAAAATTTTTAACAAAACTACGTTTTCGGTAATAATTCAATAATTTCTTACCCGTTCGATTCTTTCTCTGGTCCTTTCCGTTCCTACAGGAACTTCATGAATATGATACTGACAGCAAAGGTAACTCATTACAGGATCAGGTGCATCAAATAATTCTCTCAAATAAGAGAAAAATCCATATTGTCTGAAAGGAAAAGTGGTGATTAGATTTTCTTAAAACACCTTTCAAAAAAATCTGAGACTAGATAAGTAGCCAATAAACAATAAATGAAACATAAATTATTTCAAAAATGATACAAGAAAAGTATTTCTTTTTTACATTTTAAAATCATTAAATATTACTATTTACCTGCCAGAAAAAATTTAAACTTTTATTGTTTTTAATATCTAGAAAGTGTCTACTTATATCTAAAGTTAAGATATTTACTTATAATTGTTTTATAACTGCAATTTTTACATTTTTTTGCAAAAATAATGCAAAATTATTTTTGCATTATCAAGTGATGATTTATTATTTCACTTTCCTAGTAAATAACCATTGTAGTATCTTTTATTAAACTGTCCAATATTTTTCTACTAATTTGAAACATCGCCTTCATCATACATTAACTATATCATGGTCTGCTCCTAGGCCTAAATTTTTCCTCATTTTAGACTTAAACAGAGATCCTAAAAGGAAATAATAAAGCCTATAACAAACACATTTATGTGACAAAAAGATAATTAACATATATTTAATTACTCAATACTCGAACCAGTCCTAGCAGTATTTTCCAGACTTACTTTAGTTCATTCAGAGATCTTGAAGGTGCTTTGTCTGCATATGAACTCTTGGGAGCAATAACAGCATTTACTCTTAATTTTTTATTGTCACGAACCTGAATACAGGGAAAAGAAAACATTATTTTAATTATAGGTTTTTTTTTTTTTTTTTTTTTTTTGAGACAGAGTCTCACTCTGTTGCCCAGGCTAGAGTGCCGTGGCGTCAGCCTAGCTCACAGCAACCTCAAACTCCTGGGCTCAAGCGATCCTCCTGCCTCAGCCTCCCGAGTAGCTGGGACTACAGGCATGCGCCACCATGCCCAGCTAACTTTTTCTATATATATTTTTAGTTGTCCAGCTAATTTCTTTCTATTTTTTTGGTAGAGACGGGGTCTCACTCTTGCTTAGGCTGGTCTCGAACTCCTGAGTTCAAAGGATCCGCCCGCCTCGGCCTCCCATAGTGCTAGGATTACAGGCATGAGCCACCGCGCCTAGCCTACTTTAATTATATATTGTCAACCAAAATGATTCTTAAAGTTACCACATTCCTACTGGCATTGACGGGATGGATCAGAAACTTAAACACTGGATATTTGATGTTACTTAGAAGAAAGTTTTACTGTGAAAAATGATACCATACTTACGTGTTTTTACAAAAAGAGTCAATTTTTTAAAAAGACACATACTGAAATATTAATACATTCAGATGAAACAAAATGTCTGAGATTTGCTTCAAACTAATACAGAAGAGGGATAGTTATGCTTCCATTACTGGCAGATTATCTGGTATCGTGCTAAAGATTATAAACTCAGGTCAAAATTTAAAAAACAATTACTTTAAGGCACAGGAGATGGATAAAAAGCAGATAGAAGTTGGAGGGGAGGTGACATTTGAAAGATAAGACTAGCTCCAGGAGATCTGCATTCATGTGGCTTGTGGCTTGACAACATTCCCTGATCTGGAGCATGAGAAGAGGGGATGAAATTCAGGTAGAAAGCTGCAGTTTTTTCAGTTGGAGGAATCATAGGATGGAGTTTGGAGTGACTAGAACGGTTGTAAAGTGTAAGTTTTTGGGAGAAGGGTGCTGCAAAGTAAGGAACCTCAAAATCTGCATTTACACTCTTATCTTAATCCCTGGCTGCCCAATGAACTATGAATGCATGGGAAAACTCCAGAGGGCTGGAGACAAGTTATCTAGAAGATCTAGCTAAGATCATTGATGAAGGCGGCTATATCAAATAACAGATTTTCAATGCAGACAAAATAGCCTTTTATTGGAAGAAGAAGCCATCTAGAACTTTCATAGCTAGAGAGAAGTCAAATGCCTGGCTTCAAAGGACAGGTTGACTCTCTTGTTAGCGGCTAATGCAGCTGGTGATAGTAAGTTGATGCCAATACACATTTACCGTTCCAAAAATCATAGAGCTCTCAAAAATTATGCTAAATCTACTCTGCCTGTGCTCCAGAAATGGAACAACAAAGCCTGGATGTTTGCACATCTGTTTACAGCATAGCTTACTGAATATTTAAAGCATACTGTTGAGACCTACTGCTCAGGAAAAAAAAGATTCCTTTCAAAACACTGCTGCTCATTGACAATGTACCTGGTCACCCAAGAGCTTCCATGGAGATGTACAAGAAGATTAACGTTGTTTTCAAGCCTGCTAACACAACATTCACTCTTCAGATCAAGAATGGATCAAGGAGTAATTTTGACTTTCAAGTGTTATTATTTAATAAACACATTTCATAAGGCCATAGATAATGATTCCCTTGATGGATCTGGGCAAAGTAAATTGGAAAAGCTTCTGGAAAAGATTCACCATTCTAGATGATTAAGAACATTTGTGATTCAAGGGAGGCAATCAAGGTAACAACATTAACAGGAGTTTGAAAACAGTTGATTCCAATCCTCATGGATGACTTTTAGGAGTTTGAGACTTCAGTGGAGGAAGTCATGGCAGATGTACAGAAATAGCAAAAGAATTAGAAGTGGAGCCTGAAGATGTGACTGAATTGCTGCAATCTCATGATAAAACTTGAACAGATGAAGAGTTACTTCTTATGAATAAGCAAAGAGTAGTTTCTTGTGATAGAAATCTACTCCTGTGAAGATGCTGTGAACATTGTTCAAATGACAACAAAGGATTTAGAATATTACATAAACTTAGTTGATAACACAGCAGCAGAGTTCAGGGCTTGAGAATATTGATTCAATTTTTTTTTTTTTTAGAGATAGGGTCTTCCTTTGTTGTCCCAGCTAGAGTGTAGTGGTGTTATCATAGCCCACTGGAACCTCAAACTACTGGGCTCAAGCGATCCTCCTGCCTCAGCCTCCTGAGTAGCTGGGACTACAGGCATGTGCCACGCTAATTTTTCTATTTTTTGTACAGATGGGATCTCACTGTGTTGCCCAGCCAGGTCTCAGGCTCCTGGCCTCAAGCAATCCACCTGTCTCAGCCTCCCAAAGTGCTAGGATTACAAGTGTGAGCCAATAAGCCCGGCCATGACTCCAATACTGTAAGACATTCTACTGTGGGTAACATGTCATCAAATAGCATTGCACGCTACAGAGAAATCTATTGTAATAGGAAGAATTGATCGATGCAACAAACTTCATTGTTTTAAGAAGTTACTACAGCCACCCCAACCTTCAGCAACTACCACCCTGATCAGTTAGCAGCGATCAACATCAAGGCAAGACTCTCCATCAGCAAAAAGATTACAACTCATTGAAGGCTCAGATGATTGTTAGCATTTTTTTTTTAGGAATAAAATATTTTAAAATTAAGGTATGTACATTGTTTTTAAAGACATAATGCTATTGCCCTCTTAATAGGCTACAGTATAGTATAAACATAACTTCTATATGCATTAGGAAACAAAAAATTGTGTGATTCACTTTATTACGATATTTGCTTTATTGTGGTGGTCTGAACCAAACGCATGGTATCTCCGAGGTACACCAGTCCTAGAACTCAGAAACTGAACTAACTGACAGTGTCAACAGGGATACAAAGTCAATATAAAAAAAATCAACTGTGTGTCTATGAACTAGCAATGTACAATTAGAAAATGAGTTTCAGAAATACTTTTAAATAGTGTCAAAAAAAACCAAAAACTACACATTAAAATACACATTTAGGCCAGGTGCAGTGGCTAACACCAGTAATCCCAGCACTTTGGGAGGCTGAGGCAGGAGGACTGCTTGACGCCAGGACTTTTACACCAGTCTGGGCTACACCGCAAAACCTAGTTTCTATTATATGAAATATAAATAAGAATAAAATTTAAAATATATACATTTTTAACAAAAGATGTATAAGACTTATACCCTGAAAAAAACAAAACAATGTTGACAGATATTAATGGAGGCGTGATGAGATGGTAGAATGGAGAAATACTTCATGGCGGCATGGATTAGCAATTCTGAAACTATCTTCAGAGTATTCTAGGCTTGAACAAATGAGTAAATATATTGATGATATGGAGAGCTATGCTCTTCACTAACACAGAAAGACATTATAAATATGCAAAGGAGAAAGACTAGAAGATACCCTGCAGCGTTAGATTGCAATTGGAAGTAGCAGTGTGAACTCATGTTGCACTTATGTTTTCTTGCTCTCTGGATAAATACAGAAATACCTACAGATATAAAGGGTTTGCATGAGAAGACCTGGAAGCAATGAGACACCAGGAGCAACGAACACATCTAGTATCCAGATCTTGGTTTCTAAAAGAAACTAGGGATCTTTAAGAAAAGGGCTGATTGTAAGGCCCAGGCAGGGTACGTTAAAGATGAACCTGTAACATTTTACTTTGGTAAAAATTAAGAATTGTTCAAAATATGATGGCAACATATTAAAAGAACATAGGAGTCAATTTGAAGAGGGTCTCACTAATCAAATCTGGGATAATTTAAGCATTAAAATTTATAACACATAAAATTCTATGAGTCTATATTGATAAAATATAAACAAACGGAAGAGAAGAAAAAAACTTTCTTATAGGCAGACAACTACTAAATACAGAAGGAATGACTGAGTTAGACTCATTTATGATTCTTAAACCTACTAGGTAGGCTTTCATGAGGAACAGGGTATTTGTAGTCTCAAAATATTAATATCTCCACATAAATTATTACAAAGAGAAAAACCGTTGTAACACTTGTTAATAAATTTGCTCCAAGCGGTTGACACATTAGGAAACAATTTGAGCATTATGTGAACTTCACATTTGCTTACTTGCAATTTTACCCACAAAGAAACAAAAGGTTTTCCCTAGATGAATGCAGAAAACTGCATCCAAATGAACCAAGCTTCCTAAGAATACACATAATTTATGTGCGTGCACACACACTGACACACATATACCCCCACCTCAAACATTTACCAGCTAGCTACTTAAGTTTACCATGTATTATGAGCCACATCCACCTATATTTGTTGTTACAATTTTCCATCTATTAATAATTTCAGATAACTGGTTTATAATTGCTTTAACCACTACACAATAACTCACAAGCTGAACACACCCAATACCCACTTCCGTAAGGCAACTTCAGGTCTTTTTCAAAATAAAGCATCGTATTTATTGTATTTGGGTATTAGTTAACAATTTAGCATGTATAAAACTGTGTCACCATTTTCAATAGGTTTATCTTTTTTCATGCGTTATTGATGAAATTTTTGAGTGTTGTACTCTAACCTTTTCCTCCCCCATAACTCCTGTGTGTTTTTAACTGTACAATTTTGCATAACACAGTGATTTTTAGGAATGCATATGTTGTGGTATAGCACAATTTATTGTACTTTGCAATGGAGAAATAATAAAGTAAATGAGGCTGAACATAAATAATCAGTGAATCTGATTTACGGGCTTTATGGGAATAAAGAAGTTCCATGTGCTATTCTTGTGACCCTTCTGTTAGTTTTAAATTATATCAAAATAAGAAGTTATCAAGAAAAAAACCAATAGAGAACTGGAGGTATAAATAAAACAATATTAGCCATGAGTCAATGTATCACTGATGTTAGTATATGGGGTACATTAAGTTATTAAAATCTATTGTTGTAGTGGTTACATTAAATAAAACTGAATTGCACAGTAAGAAAGTAATTTCCCTTTCAATTCCCTTTCAATATTTCTAATTATACCATGGAGAAAGTTATAGTATGGTGTCAGCATGTCCTTAACTCCTTGTTATCTCTTTTTTAACATGTTATCTGCTTTTAGGAAACGATATAGATTTAGAATTTACTAACATTGTGTTTATTGCCTTATTGTTACGTAAATTATTGGTTTTCTAATTTGGTAGTGATATTGTATTTCCTTCTAGAAGATTTTTTTGAGTAACAAGAAGTAGGTGATTGAAAGAAAAATATTATAAATACTATAGGGTAGTACCCAGATATGGCAACAATTGTGATGGCTGTACATTGTATATAGTATATAGAAAAGGCAAAAACTGTGAAGATGGTTTGTAAGTTACTAAAGGATGAGAAATGGCAGTCTAGTAGATACAATTACAGGGGAAGGTTATATAAAATAAAATTTCACAATTTAAAACACACAAAAAGTCATAGACAGAAGTTCCGGTACTACCTGACAAGCAGTTATGTAAAGTTAACTGTTACAGCATAAGAAAAAAGAATAAAGATCAAATTATCAAGAATCTGTGTCATATGATAAATATATTGAAACAGGGAACAGGCAGGCCTTGCTCAATAGAGTCATAAGCCTCGAACCAAAGTCTCTGATAAAACAGGAGATAGCAGAGAAACCAGCCAAAACCAGTTAAAACTAAGAAAGCCACAAAAAAACCCTCAGGTTACCCTTACTGCTCATTTACCTGGCTTATAATGTATTAGCATACTAAAAGAAACTCCTACCAGTGCCAGGACAGTTCAGAAATGCCATGAAAACTCCCAGAAGTTACCCTGTATGGTTTAGAAAGGGGAGGGACCCTCAGTTCTGGGAACTCCCCATCCCTTTCCTAGAAATCTTATAAATAATCCTCCCTCTGCTTAATATAAAATTAAATAGAAGGCATAAAATAAAACCCCAAAAACTCACAAAGGGATACTCCCTATTACCCTGAGAGAGAGCCACTGCTCTGTGAGGCAGCCCTGTTTCTTTTTTTTCTTACCTCAGTAAAGTTGCTTTTGCCTTACTCTGTCAATTTGCTCTTGAATTCTTTCCTACACAACCCACTTGGGCTTCAGGACAGAATCCAGTTTTGGGGTCTACTTTTCTGTATCAACACAGTTCAAACCCTCAGTGCAAAGGTGGAATGGGTTTTTGACACAAGGCAAGGTACTCTGTATGGGCTAAGCTTGCCATGTGCAAAACAGAAATCATATTGCCTGTACTTCACAGTGTACCATGTCTCCAAGATATGTAACGCAAGCAACTGACTTCTTCAGTGAACTCTAACATCAGAGCTGGTTAGGCTTAAATAGTTCTAACATATACAAATGTCTAACTTTTTGGAGTTCATTTTATAATTTTATACATACAACCCTTTTATCCGGTCATCTTTACGTTCACATTCTCTGCTATCTCCCAAACCAGGAGTAGGGCAATATGATAAAAGCAAAAGAAAGCAAGGATTCTTTCTAAGCACTATGTACCAGAGAAACAGAGGACCACTTGAACTGATTGAGGGTCCTTAGACCAATTAGCAAAGGTTTAAACAAGATAAAACAAATTCTAGACCTAATCTTCATGAGCCTTTTAAAGAAATAGAACACGTATGCAAAAGGAAAAAGAAATCTTACAGACAATAACATAGCTAACAATATATCATATATAACTAACAATATATACTATATATTATGTAGGTATATAACATTATAGTAATAGCTAATAAGCATTGTTGTTATACTTTCACATTTTATTAACTGACTTAAATACTCACAACCATCTTTTGAAATAGATAATATTACCATCATCACCCCCCATTTTATAGATGAGGAAACTGAGGCAAAAAACATTTCGGCAACTTGCCCAAACAAGAAGCGAGAATTCAAATCCTTCCAACCTAGCTAGAGTATACGTCCTTACTTACTAAGCCATGCTGTCTTTTTTCAGTGGCTTAAATTCTTCGTCAGTGGTGTTTTTCTATAGCCAGATACAGGATTCTTATTCTTTTTAAAGAAGTTTTCTTTATTAACATATCAATAAGCAAAAACACATTGATTTCCCTTTCAAAGAAAAACTAAGTTCATTCCAATACATTTCCAAAAAAGGATGTTCAAGACCAAAGGTCTATCATTGCTTCTTTCTCTTAAAACATGACAATTATTCTTCATATTAATTTCAAATGATGATTTCAAAATATGGTACAGACAGAATATTATCAGCTGTTTTCCCTTTATAAAACAAATTCATTGCCTTATATGGCATAGATAGGAAAGAAATTAACAAAATAGAGTGATTTTGTACAAGAGTTAACTAGTAGTAAAATTAGTTACCACCTTTTGCTCTAGTGAAGTTAAAAATTCAAGCACTGAAAGACATGGCCCAAGTGAATCAAAGTGTTATGTTGGTCAGTACTTGCCTCTTTGAGGAAAACCTCCATATCTTCCTGACTTTCAAAAACAAAAGCTCTCAAGTCATTTGATGGAATATGATTTTCAATGTATTTGGCATTTTTATTATCTTTCATATTGATCTGAACAAAAAGAAAAAATAAGTTTTTTTCACGAAACCCAAACTGATTATTAAAATACATTTATATTTAACTTAGCTTTTAAAATTAGATTAAATTTTAATCCTTGAGAAAACAGAAGATAAAAAAAAGAACGATTTGGTATCAAAGGGTCATTTTTAAAAATCTAATCTATTTTATTACACAGAAACAACCAACACAGTACATAGTTAAACAAAAGCCAAGATGTGAATAATATCTGATGCATATTGATTTTGATGCTATCTAAGAAATAACAAGTGCCTTTCTGGTCAACTCATTTCAAACAGTCTCAGATTGTGACTTAATATAAACATCTCTCATCTTCCCCAAAACTTTTAATATTTTTCTTCTTAATTTTCAAGAGAACTTCATACTATACATGGAAATAATTGATAGGTAGAAAAAACACAAAGAACTGAATAAAACTTTATAATAATAGGAAAAAAAAACTTGCTATAACTTAATTATTTAAAACTATTAACTAATTAGGCACTTCCGTATGTGAGGTTCAATGCTATGAAAGATATTAAATTAGGTTAGGAAAAAAGCTGTTTCAAGGAGAGTACAATCTATTATTTATTGCAGATTAATAAGTATGTTGAAAAGCAGAGCATGATTAAAGCTCCCATTAACAGAGGTATATAAAAAGTGCTATCTGTGGAATTTTGGAGGAGAGATCAATTACTTCCAGCAGATAGAAATCAGCTTTCTTGAAAAAACAATGAGAAGGGAGGTATTTATGCACTGTAATATATTATGAAGCATATTAGTTAAGTGCTAGAGCTCTGGGGTCAGACAGCTGTTCTTTCAAATCCTATGTATGATCTTGCTCAAGCACTACTTAAATCTCAGCAAGCTTTAGTAATATCTGTAAGATGGATATAGTAAAACAGTACATACCTCATAGGACTAAATGTGGATTAAAAGAGATAACACAATAAAAAAACAGTACAGTGCTTGTCACATAAATGTTGGCCAACACTACTCTTTACTTTAAATTATAGGCTATCCATCAGTGTAGAAAAGTGAGAAAACAGATACATAAGCAAATAAAAAAATAAAACCACAAAAAACACCATTACCCTACACTATAAATATTTAGTGTCTACTGTTTCACAGTTTTTTTGGTACCATATTACTATATTGGAAAAAATGATACAAATTAAAGTGGGGGTTTACTGCAATTTACAGAAAGGGTAAAAATGACCCCAGTATGACCATAGAAAGTTGCCTTTTAAAAAATTTATTTTATCTTTTTAGAGATGGGGGTCTCACCCTCTCACCTAGGCTGGAGTGCAGTGGTGTGACCATAGCTCACTGCAGCCTTGAACTCCTGGGCAGAAGCAATCTCCTTGCCTCAGCCTCTTGAGTAGCTGGGTCTACAGGTGCACACTACGATGTCCAGCTAATTTTTTTTTTTTTCATATTTTAGAGACAAGGTCGCACTACATTGCCCAGGCTGGTCTCCAACTCTTGGCCTCAAGCAATCCTCCTGAGTAGTTGGGATTATAGGTGCAAGCTACCGTGACTGGCCATCTTTTTTTTAAAATGTAGCTAGAAATAAGCCAGTCTAGGATTTAGCTCTCATTACCACATTATCCCAGGGTGTACTAATCAGAAATATTCTGCTGTATCAGATTCCAAGGCCCCCATCTTGTGTAAATTGGTTATATGGCCACTCAATTCTTTGATAGATTTCACCTGCTCATTCAGGTAATAAGTCTCAAGGAAGTCACACAAGTAGGGGTCAATTTAGGCACTAGTCAGTTTGTGTGGTTCTAACAGCGACTGATTCACATGGTTTTATTCCAAGTGTAAGCATACTCCATGGCATTTATAGTCTGGAGGTTCCCTGATATCCTGAAGGAAGATTTAGTCACTCTGTTGGTTCTTCAGCTTCTGGTTTCTCAGGATGCTCCCTCCCTTCATGAGATTGATGAAGAAAATATTTGCCAAAGTTCTTCAAAGAACTTCAATGTCAAAACTTCACTGTCGAAGTAGTGAGACACAGACAGGCAGATATAGGAGACATAGGACTCCAAGATAATCTGGTAGCTGATGGCAGCCTTCTGTTTCACAATCTTTTAAATGAAGTTTTTCTATACATCCTATTCTGTAACTTGTTTTATGATTAAGATGTCATAAATGTCCTTATGTATTAGTTTAAAAGAGCTCTACAGCAACATTTTTATGGCTGTACAATATTCCACTACAAAGATAGAGAACAATTTACTTAACCAATCTGTATCTTTGTAAATTTTCTTCTGTTGCCCTATCATTCTGCTATTATAAACACTTCTGTGAGTTTATCTGTAAATAAATCTTCGCACAATTCTAGGTTGCAACTGTTAGCAATAAATCATGGAAATAGATTGCTAATTGACAAGATACATGACTAAAATTTGAAGTCTGTATATTGCCACCTTGTCTATGAAAGTAGTAGCATTTCAACTAGACCCTGAAAGGTGAGGTAAGTAAGTGGGGGATATGGATGGAGGGAGGTGGTAGGAAAGGTGAAAGGTTCTTTTAGGAAAAGTAAAAAAGCACAGTATACTTCTTTATCTCAAAGACTCAAATGTATTAATAAAGTGGAAATACATGCCAGCTAGTAATCTGACTTTGTGACAGGCTACTATTAGAAAATCAAATGGTAAGAGGATGACAAATTATAAAATACTGAAGTATCATTTTGAGAGTGGCATTTTAATAAAAATCTGTTAACAATTATACTTGCATTATACCTTATACTAAGGTCACAGTATTTTTGCTTATATTTTCTTTTAATCCTTATCAGATTAATCAAAACGATGTCTTCGTCCAAAATGGAAATTCTCATCTTTCTAATAATACATACCCAAACAAGAAGAGAATATATTATGCCTATTAATTTTGCTAATGTAAGATATAATAAAAGATGAAAAACTACATAAAATGATTTTTAATAAAGTATAACAATCATGAGTTAGAGAAAACAAAACTTTTCATGAATCCTGCAAGGATCTATAGTGAGTTCTTTTCTAAAGAAAAAAATTATCTAGCAAAAATAATCCTTAAGTCATTTTTGGAGTAAGTTTTAAGTTTATGTTATATATCTATATCTAATATATCATTACTAAAGATGTGGTTTTTCATTTTTTCATCTCTTTACATGGTCAAGCTTATTTTAAATAATTTAGATGGCAATCATCCTAGTAAATCCTTGGCTACATTTCATTAAATGATTTACTAAATATAGCTTCACCTATTCTTGAAGATCCACAATCAACAATAAGAGCTATCAAATACTTTATCATGTCAATGAACTATTGGCTTCATTCTCAAAATCTTCAGAATGCCCTTTTTTGTAGCAAGCAATTTCTTGCCTATTTTGTCATGTAGTCCTTATTAACATATTTATTTACAGCAGTGTTCTCTCTTTAGCAGGTTTTAATCTAATGCCTGCTATAACCTAAGAATAGCAAGTGCCAGAAGGAACTAGCTAACCAAGCTAATTTTCTACATGATCCTTTGTCAATAAGTTGCTAGTTTCCTATACCTCTTTCTAGAAAAAAGTTCACAGGTTTTATGACAGTTATCACCCTCACTGATCAAGGGTGCTTTAAAAAGCTCATGTAGGGATTCTGCAGTATGTCAGATGCCACAAGTCTGATAATGGAAAACCCGGGTGGTTAACAGGACTAAAAATTCTTAAAACAAAAATCTACAATGATTACAATAATATGCTACCAGGATGAACAAAATTTTTTACCGTGAGCATTATGGGCTCACAGACTCTTCGCTTAAATTTGTCTCTGTTATTTCTCAGCCATAAAACAGCATCATATGTGTCACGGTATCTCTGTCTCAGCTTATCTTCCTTTTGATTCATCAGATTGTCAAAACGTACAATATGATCATCCACACCTAAAATTGGAAAACAAAGTATTATTTCTCTGAAAACTTTAATTAATGAAATAAATTATTATTAATATAAAAGAATATCCTAGATCTAATGGTTATAAATACCACTCAGCAAGTACTCCTCATAGTGGGAAAGACCTGACCTGGACAAATCATTCCAAAATTTCCAAACACTTAGGATTAAACATGATCTTGAAACTATGAAAATAAATAACAGGTCACCTAAAAAAAGAGAAAAACACTATATTTCCTATCAGAAGACAATGGCAACAGGCCTTCAAAATTTTGAGAGAAAAATATTTTCAACCCAGAATTATATATACAACAAAATTGAGAAAAGGGGATAATAAAATAAAGATATTTATATTCAGGGGTACAAAGACCTGATATCTCTCATTAGATATCTAATTCCTGGATATCTCTTCTTAGGAGGTTACCCTAAGACATGCTCTAACAAAATAAGGGCATAATGTAAGAAAAAGGAAGACGTGGAATTCAGGAATAGGTTTATAATGCAGAAAAAACATGAGAGAAATCCCAGATTACAGCCATGCAAGAGGTCTTGAGAATAACCAGTTTAGATGGAAGGAGTAGAAGGCTACAGAACTCAAGAGAATGCCTGATAAGATACCTTTGTTCCTTCTCTTCAATTTAGAGAAATTATTATATAAAGGAAATGGTGTTTTTTTAAAAAGATAAACTGAAACCTTTTAAAAACCTATCAATGATAGGAAATTTAATCTTAACGTACTACTTGGCTTGACTATGAACAAGTTTAACTGTTGTAATTAACAAAACTTAGTATTTCTAAATTTTTAGAATTAACCCATAAATAGAGCACGTAAACCTGATTACAGTTCTCAATAAACATAAATGTTTTCAGCCTTTAAAATATCAAAACCAGAGTACAGATGAAAGAATTTAGAATGTGAGAAGGGAGGAAAGTAAAAAGCAAGGACAGAAAGGAGTACTGGTACTTTAGCTTACAAAGAGTGCATTCAAGCGATATTGGCAATGTTAAGTGACCAAAAAAAGTATATTAATTATAATAAAAATCATTATCATTAATAATCCCATTTGAGGATTGAAGGAGTGTGTTATGAGGTAAAATCAACATCTAGAGTAACTAAATATAAAAATGTAATGTCTAAAATTGATTATCAAGCAATAGTAAAATGAGAATATAATAAATATATACGGAAGGACTATTAGAAAAAAACTGCTGAAAGAGTTAAAAGTGTTTACTTTTGAGTGAATCTGGAGGTGGAAAAGGGGTGGTACCACCCTTCTCCTCTAGTTCTTTTTTTCCCCAGCCATACATATCTAGCTCTTTGATAAATACAAAAAAAGAGTTCTTTTTTTTACTAATCTTAATCATATACACTGAGCAGATAAAATACAAGATCTCCTCTATCTGAATAGTGCTACAGATCTATTCACATAGTCTATAAGAAAGAAAACCAAATATGAAACTGGACAGGTTTCAAGGAACTAGGCTAATGGAAGGTTATGAAGGCTAGAATAAACAGCTTAAATTTGATCGGAGTAACACTGAGTGACTCTGTAAAGAAAATAAAGCTGAGCACTTTTTGTGACATAAGGCAACGGTCAGCCAGTGGCAAATCATAGTACACGAACGACATAGGTAATTAAGGCATGAGCTAAGTTTCCTAAACAAGGAGACCTAAACATTTTAATTAAATGATTATCAGGGAAAGAAGAAAGCCCATCGACGTAGATATATCTCTATTTGATAAAACTTTTAGCCTAATTGCAAGAAAACTTACTCTTTTTCTCCTTCTCCAGAGTCTCCCTCTCTCTTCGTTTATCAATTATCTCGCCTTCACATAATGCCTTTTCGTCTTGAACTCGTCTCAGATCATTTGTAATGGCATCAATCTGGGGCTGAAGAGTCTCACAGTTTTCTGCCGTCTTTAGCTCATTTTGCAAATCCTCTATCATTTTTCGGGTATTACTTATTCTCCTCTGTCGGTCATGCTCTTCGTTTTGCTTTACTGTTAAAGCCTGCTGAAGTTCCTCGATCTAATAAAACAAAAGAAGTTAATACTTGAAATTGCTCTTCTCCTGGTTTATAAGGCTTTCATAATAATATACTAGATTTAGAAAGTGCACAGAGGGAAGTAAAACTCAATGGAAATGAAGCAGGGGGTAGAGGGGAGGAGGGGATGGGCAAAAACCTACCTAACAGGTACAATAAACACTGTCTGGGTGATGGCACACTTGTAACTCTGACTCAACGATTACAAAAGTGATCCGTGTAACCAAAAGCATTTTTACCCCAGTAATACTTAGAAATTTAAAAAAAAAAAAAAGGTAAAGCAGAAATTATTAGACAATTAAAAAGTAAGGTTGATTTTTTTTTTAAATAAAAAAGATCATTTGAAAAGAATTATAAGAGTGACAAACCCTGGCAAACATGAAAGGACAAACAAGAAAATGAATTTTTAATCAGCCTTTTCATGCCCTACTCTTAACCATAAACAAACAACCAAAGATCCCCAGATAAATAAGGAAAGACTCCAGGAAGAAAGCAAGAAACCAAAATAAGAAAACCAAAAACAAATACCAAGAAAAAAAGATAACAAAAAAGAAGAAAACTTCAAAAAACTTTTAGTTTGTATTCTCAGAAAGATCTGTGAAGCTTTACATACATCAAAAACAACAGGATACTATGAATTAATAATAATTAGATAATAAAAAATGTTCTTAGAAATTGATAAATATGACTTCTGAATGTCAAAATTCAATTCAGGGGTACAAGATAAACCTGAGGAAACAGCAAAGGAAACAGATATGAAGACATGTTCCATCATGAAATCTCCTTGACAGTGTTTCATCACACAGATGTTTTCTGAAGTTCATCTTTTTGGAAGAAGAAAAGTCCCTCTCCCTTAAGTTTTAAACTTTGCTAGGTTAAGTATGAACTAAAATTTAAATAAATAGGATTTTCCTTAGCAAAAAATTGCTTGCGATAAGCTAACGTTTTACAATTTAACTGTCTTCATTTCTGGAAATTAGAGCTATAAACCAAGATTACATCAAAACACATTAAAACAATAAAAATGTAATCAAAATGAAAAGTTCTGTAGTTTACGCTTTATCTCATTAATTCCAATCATGTATAAAGGTACACATGCATTTTCTACATAAATGTCATCACTGATTTCTTGAAATGAAAGATCTATTCGGTGTTTAAAAAAACAAAAACCAAAACCAGAATATATACCTCAGAATTTAATATCTTCTATTAAGGTAACTAAATCCACCATTACCCCATTAAAAAACCTTGAGCCTCCGAGCTCAAAGATCATAATGCATAAATGAGTAGTTTTGAGGAATTTTTCCTAATTGTCCTCTGTGCAACGACTACCCTTTCAAATCTCAGTTTCACTCACAGATTAAGAAATAGAGAATATGGAGGATCTTAGGCAATTCCTAAATAAGAATTTGTCACATAATCCAAACCTGAAAACAAAAGTTAGGGCAAATTAACATAATAAAAATTTCAGTAAGAAATCTTACATGTTTATCTTTTCTTTCTATAACATCTTGCTTTTGTTTGCATTTCTGAGATGTCTCCTTAATATCTGCTGCCTGTAAAATTAAACCAGGGGGGAAAAGTTAGTTAAAAACTCATGCAAGCCAATTATATTGCCCTGTCCATTCCTATATTGTTATGTGAGTTAATCCACAACAATTTTTCACATTTCAACAGAATTCGTAATTATTACCAAAAAGACCAACAGTTATTTGTAAATCTACAAAAGGTTATTCCTATTGATATTAAAAAAGAAGTGCATGCGTATGCTTTATTTCTTCACATTTATTTTCCTGTGTTACTTTATGTGATCCTAAAAACCATCCTTCAGGACAGTCAGGACAGATATTACTGCTTTTCTACACATGAAGAAAATAAGGCTCAAAGAGGCCAAGTAACCTATGTACATAGCTAAAAAATGTTAAGATCCAAAATCAGGTCTTATTTCAAATAGAGTTCTCTTATCATAGCAAGTATGTTACCTCCTTAATATCTTTCATTAACAAATAAAACATGTAAACTACATATTAACACATATTATATACCACTAACAAAAAAAATACGTAATCCAAACAGTGAAGAATAGGGCTGTACGGAAAAGAATTAACACTGCCGTCCTAAGACAACTACTCTTAGAAAGGCTTGCTTGCAAGGTTGGCCCTTGGCTGTTGTCTGGGTGGATTTGGGGAGTGTCTGTACCATTTCCTAACTGATAAGAGTGGTTTACTGTGCCTGTTTCGCCTGTTTGTACAAACAATGTGGGTGAGGCTAAACTCTTGCTTTCCTTCTTGGATTCTGTTTATTTTTAAATGAGTGCTGAGTCTCTAATGTGCTTCCCCAGTAGATATCACCTTCCCAAGGTGTTGTCACGATTTGATGATGGAGGAATTAAGCAGGTTTTGTGAGACTTCACTGGGAGAGGACTCTTGGAAGCTTGTGCATGGTTTCCCCAGGATTTTGCCCTATGTGCATTTTCCCTTTACTGACTGTTTTGTATCCTTTCCCTATAATAAATCTTAGCTATGAGTCCTCCTAGCATTATCACTGAAATTGTAGTAGATTCACAACGCTAAGGAAAAAGTAGTTTCTTCCTATAGATGAAAACTAATTTATTGACACTAGTAATACTAATTTATGCTTAAATCATACGAGGACTGTCTGGAAAGTATCCAGCCATTGTTGTCTCTACTTTTCTTATCGCAAGGCTGGATACTTTCTGGACAGCCCTCATACATGTTAATCATGTAAGACAAAGATTAGTATTACTGTCTTCACCTGACTAATAAGAGTAAAGCTCAGTGAGACTAAATCACTTGCTCAAGGTCAGGCATTTAGTAAACGGCAGAGTGAGGATTTAAAATACAGATCTGTGTGAATCTAAACCCTATGCCCTGTCCATAACACTTATCATCTCCCTGGAATGTTTGGGGAAAAAATATTACAAGTGTTGGAAAAAGTTTTCTTCTGGAACAGAGGGCACAGGAACAAGAATAGCATGAATACCAAACAAAAGTAACCATTTTGTTCCTGTTGCACAGCTAATACTTTAAAAAAAAAAAAAATTCAGACAGATATAATGTGCCATTTCCAGAATCCTGGATGACTTACTCAGGAAAAAAATTCTAAAATATCTTAGGCTATGCAGATTTTCAAATAAATAAATCAGGCTCTTGGATGTTTGACAATGCCTTAATAGCTGGGCTTCTGTTAGAAATAGACAAGCAAAACAACGGGTTTTTAAATATGCTTCCTTAATTAAGAGATTTGGAATCTATTATGCACATTTTTTCCACTATAAAAGTAATTCCACAGTAACACAGAAAATTCAGGAACCAAAAAAAGCAATTACGAATCTACAACCTAACTACAACCAACTCCATTAATGTAACAATGATGGCCAACTTCTGTATCTTTGAGGAAGTCACTTACCTCTGGGATTTAGTATCCTTAACTATAAAATGGGGGGATTTATCTAGAATAACATCTATAATCCTTTCTTGCTCTAAAATTTAAAATAATCAATAGTGATTATCTTTAAAATCAGATCCAATCAAGTCCTAAAATCCTTATCTGTTCTTAAAAACTATTTAATCTTCTGGACTTGAACATAATAATTTTAAGTCACTTTAATCCATATTAGAATTAAGACACAGTGGAGCTTTTCTGACATGATAGTAGCAAATTCTAAACCGCTGACTCTTTTTATCTGTTATAGACTTTCTATTCCTAGATATGGTCCTCTCACTCAGCAAGCATTGCTCAACATGCATAGTAAATAAATGTTTGGTACCATCTAGCTCAAGAAATTTTTTTTCTTACAGGCAGGCTGCCCCAAAAAAGAGAAAGCACAATTATAGCTTTAAATGAAAAGAGCTCCACATAACTGCTTTTTCACAAACGAAAGTTAAAACTTATATTAATCAAACGTATATTGAAGGGTCCTTTATCAAATTGGCAATCTTCAATCAGTAACGAAGAACCTGGAGTAGCATGTTCACATTTATATACAATTTTAAAAATAAAGAGAAAATGACTAATGAAGAAAACAATACTGCAAAGTTTGTAATACACTATTTACAAAACGATTTTTCAATAGTGGAAATCATATTTTACTCTATTTTTTTCTACTAGCAGTTACAGGGTGAAATCTTCCCTTTATGAACACTGACACCCATCTTCGAGCACAAGGGCCAGCATCAGGGGTATACAGTACAAACACATTGAAAATGGTTTTCTGATTTCACAAAATTAACCTCCATATAGCATTAATTCCACTGGTCTAATTACAAAGCCCTCTACTTATCTGAGCTTAGTGACCAGTTTATGCCAGAGGCTCTTAAGTAAGGGTCAATGCCTTGACTTCAGTGCATCTATGCAAAATTTTGGATTTGCTTATTTTGGATTATTCTGGAAGCATGAATTTAAACCATTTTCAAAATGATCTCTGACCCCCAAATCCTCCTAAAAGTTAAAGGCCATGACCATAAAAAATTTTAAGTTATACTTTTAAAATATAGGGAACATTCTATGAAACATATTTTCTATATTGCCCTCCTTCAAAAGGGTGTGTAATTACAAAGCAGATACAATAAATTCACAAAAGCAACTCATTGTTTCTAAATACTACTATGTATCCTCTTGTAATTAAAACAATCACAATTTCATTGTTCTTTCTTTATATCTTAGAATTAAAGTGTCAAACCTCTAACAGTAACAAGACTCTGAAAGCCTTGTGGTGGTAGAATCCCTGGTTACAAAACTTAAGGAATGTAAGCTACAAGTAAACTCTAGAAAATACTTGGAAAACTTGCAAAATATTATTTATATTTGTTAAAATAAAATTCAATCCAAAATTGAACCCACAAAGTACCTTTTCTTTGATTTGAGCCTCCAAATCGTGACGTTGCCTTTCAATTTCCTCAATTCGACGAGTCATAGGAATCTGCCCTTCTTTAAGTTTTCTGACCTCTTCCTTCACTCGGTCACGAGCTAGTTTTACTTCTTCATATTCCTGACGAACATTTTCATATTCCTTGCAAATAATTCAAGAAATAGAAGTTAACGAACTACCAGCCTAAATTAACATAATATACCGAAATCAAGATAAAAGTAGAAACCAAATCTAAGAAAAGACCGTTTTGATATCCCTTTGGCAGACGTATTAATATAAAATTTGCCTTCTGAGACAACTTCAAAAATAGTAAATTCCAACATAATGACTTAACAAGAGTCCTATTTACTGAGCATTGATTTCTATCACTAGGCTGGACTCTGACTTCCATCCTTTTCTGTTTCTGAAACTTACATTCTAATGGCTATTAAAATGAGATTTGCCTTTAATCTCTCAATATAGAGGAATACAAGGATGTATAAGGAAGCAACTCAGTTATAAAAGGCAAAAATGAAAAAAAAAATACAGAACAAATGCCATAAATATAGTCACATATTTTTTTCAAATCTAGTAACAATTATTTCCATTCTAACTTTGGAGCAAACACTACAAAACTTTCTTATCTATTTTGCTCCACCTATTATAAAGTAATGCATTGTGGAAATTGAATCTTTAACCCAAACTGTGGTCTTAAATAAAATGTACATCACGCAGATTACAATATAGTAAACTCAGGAAAATTATGAAATGTATGAGTAGAAGACGATAGCTAAGATACATCTGTAGCTGAAGCTGATATAAGTGGCACATTCCAAGTAAATTCTCAGTGATCTGAGAATACTCAAAGATTTAATTTTTACATGTGTGAACATTTGTAGATCATTAACATTTTAAAAAACAATCAAAGAACTATATTGAGGATCAAAATCTAGAAGAATTAAGAGCACTGACAACTATTATTTGTTATGTATAATAATAACTAGCACACAGCTATATAATAAAACAGTAAGACATAAATTTTATAATATATAAAGCAAAAAATGAAAAAGCACCTCATTTGAATACATAGAAATGGGTTCCTTTTTTATAACTATTCTGCTACTTAAAGAATCACCTAGTTTTGCTTCTAATAATTAAGACTTACCACCCATGGTCTTTTTGCTTCAAGCATCTCAATTAAATCTAAATGTCGCTTACGTTCATAGAATCTCTCCACATCTTGTTTGTATCTTTCATTTCTCTGAACCATTTTCTCTAGATAGTCAGTTTTCTCTTTACATGAGGTCTAAAATAAATATTAGTTGAATAATTAGTTTAATTGAAAAAGACAACAGGTCAAATCTTTTAATAATGAAAAATAAACAATGCTAGCAAAATTTCACAAAAATTCCACAGGGATTGTTAAGAACTGTGTAAAAGTAACATTCATACCGGAGTTCTGGTCTAGGGTCTACAATTTATTAGTCATGTGACTGTGAGGAAGCCCTGCCACATCTCTGAGCCTGGACTCTTCTTGCCTAAAGATAAGAGAAATATCTGCTCCATCCACTTCAAGGGTAGAAGCAATTCACTTAATATAGGTGAAAGCTCAACAAAAGCTGTAAAAGTGATATGCAAATAAAAAGTAGTATTATGATTAGTATGTTATGAACACCTGTGACTTAAAGGTCTTAGAAACGAGATGAAAGAAAGCTAAAATTTAATCTTTAAATTGCAAATTCACAAATACAAAGATGTACTCAGAACCTAGTAGAATACATGCTTGGTTTTTTGGTTTTTTTTCCAGAGGATGGTAGGTGGTGTAGGTGAGTGTTTTAGATGGGAGTATTAGATTGGATGTATTGGAGTCTTGGATGTAGGAAATAATAAAAGGACCAAAGGAGTATCTGAAGTAGGATAAAATAATTATAAAAAGCTCAGAACTGGCCAGGTGCAGTGGCTCACACCTGTAATCCCAGCACTTTGGGAGGCTGAGGTGGGAGATTGCTTGAGGCCAGGAATTTAAGACCTGCCTGAGCAAGAGTGAGACCCCGCCTCTATAAAAATTAGAAAAATTAGCCAGGTATGGTGGTGCACACCTGTAATCCCAGCCAGCTACTCATAAGGCTGAGGCAGGAGGATCGCTTGAGCCCAGGAGCTTGAGGTTGCAGTGAGCTATGATGACACCACTGCACTCTAGCCCAGGCAACACAATAAGACCCTGTCTCAATAAATAAAAAAAGTTCAAAACAATTCTTTTGGTCATTCACTCTGAATAAGTATAATAATAAAAATAACACTTAATCACAATAAAATATATGTTGTCAAGTATAGACAGTTATATTAAAAGAAAGCATTTGTTCACGAGATTTCTTATTATGAAAATTTACTGAATTTATTTTGGTTGCTGGGATGTGGAAAAAGCCCCATGAAATAAAAATACCTTTACAAATAATAGGCTACAAAAAGACAATTTTTTCTTTATATGTTTATTAAAGGTGAAAATAACAAATTTAGTACTACAACTAAATGCATAGTTCTCTTACAAAAAGCCCACCCTCATACAACTGAAAAAAATATATGTGAGAACTGGGGTCAACAGAAATGCTATATTAAATGCCACATGGTAACTGTTACATTACCCAAAGCCTTACGCGGTGCCTGTCACATAGCAGGTGTTTAATAGATAATGAATGAATGAATGAAAGAATAATACTATTAATTTCCTAAGAGAAAAAAAAATTTTCATAATACTATTATTGGTTCCTTAAAAATTCAATTAAATATATTTGCTGAACCAGTCAAAATTTTCAAACTTTACATTATCAAATCCAATCTCCCTTTTTGTCACTTTGACATTAGCAGTACAATCCTGGGTGAAAAAAAAATCATAAATATGAATTTATTCAATGAATAAGAACTACTACCCACCCTCCCACATTTTGAGACACAGAAATCAACAAGAAAAAAATGAGTTGTCTATTTATAAATACCTCTAGTTGCTTTTCTTTCTCCCTGAAGTTTTTGAGTTCACAGTGATACCTGTGCATTTCTGGAGGACCAATTGACTTCTCAGTAGCTTCGAGGAGTTCAATTTTGCTGAGTTTAGCAAATTCTCCAACTTTGTCCTAGAGTACAAAAATTAACATCAGCAACAACTATCAGTTATAAGTATCTTCAAAATGTACTTCACTCAATGGTTACACTTAAGATGGAGCTTATTTTTTAAAAAAACTTTGAGATGTAAACCTTCATAAAAACTATATATTATATACACATACATATACATTATTCTTTAAAATAATGAAGACAAACTCAGGGTGGAAATTGTCATCTTTTTGATAACCTTTAAAAAATTTCTATGTCAATATTTCCAGGTTGAAATGTTTACATACGTATAATAAAAATAGTTTAGGAATAAAAGAAAAAATAGTCCCCTGGATTGAAATGATCACTATCACACATCAGTTAAAATATTACAAGGTTTTTTTTAAAAAAAGGCAATTTCAAACATCTACTTTGGGAGATAATCTAACATTAGCTGATAAATACAAAAAGCTTTAAAATTTTTAATTTGGACATAATCAAATCATCATTGTGTTTCTGAAGAAACCTGAGTCACTAGACAGCACTGAAAGCCAAATTTAAAAGGTATTTGACTTTAACATTTATCATGCGTTATCAAGATTTTTTATTTCTAATAAACTTGAAATGTTAAGATTTTAGAATGCACTTGTATAGATACAAGAATTTTAGTACATCAAATACCTATACAAATACATTGATAAAAAAACTGTCTATTAACAAAATTTTAAGGGTCTACAATGGAAGCACAAGGTACTTCTCCATACTTAAAAATAACACAACTTTATTTCTTTCAAAATACTCTATAATTTAGACGTTTATTAATTGAATTTTCTAAATTACTACAAATTAATAACATACTGTAAGTGATGAGATGCTACCTTTTACAAAGAACTGTTAGTAAGTATTAAGAATGCACGGCCAAGTGTGGTGGCTCACGCCTGTAATCCCAGCACTTTGGGAGGCCGAGGTGGGAGGATCGCTTGAAGCTAGGAGTTCAAGACCAGCCTGGGCAACATAGTGAGACCCCATCTCTATAAAAATAAAAAAAAAAAATTAGCCAGGCATGGTGGTGCACGCCTGTAGTCCCAGCTACTTGGGAGGCTGAGGCAGAAGGATCACTTGAGCCCAGGAGTTCAAGGTTGTAGTGAGCTATGATCATGCCTTTGCACTCCAGCCTGGGCGACAGAGCGAGACCCTTTCAAAACAAAAACAAAACAAAATACAGGAGTGCTACATTCAATTTAAATAACAGCCATTACAATATCCCTTGAAAAATATTTACATTCTTATAAGGTATAAAAAGGAAACACTATATATAAAATTTTTCCATCTTTATATTTATTTCTCTCATACCTGAGGTAGAAACTGGCAAAGATTGCCCACTTGAATATTTAAGGCTGCAACTTGCTCTTCCACTACTTTCTGGGTTGTAGATTTTTTGTTGATGAACCAAAAGGACTGATTTTTTGCCACATCAATCTCACGGGTGATTACAAGATTTCCAGAAGCCCTGAACCTAATTAAAAAATAATTTTAAAATCTTTATATTCAGAATACTTACATTAGTTTAGAAATAAAATTTCCAAAATTCTCTTGCATCAAAGGTGCCAGATAGGATTATAATTTTTATTCCTTTTGATATTTTGATATGCTATTATTTTTCCCAATAAAGAAACCTTGATATTTCATTAGTAACAATTCCATAACTGACCACGTGGTCAGGTACCACTTACTCAACATTCAAAATTATTTAAACTGTTAAAATAAAATTAGAACAAATACCAAGACTAATTCCCAAGCACTACTAGAGGAACTGCATATCTGGAGTTACTTATCGTTTAATTATTATGCTATTCTACAGTCACATGCATTGACTGCATTCAAAATGGGTTGGTATATTAAAGCATATGACAGTTTAGCCTTGAAACACTCCCTACACAGAAAATCTACAAATGAAAATTGACTTTTGTACAAACATTTCCAGAAATCAAAACTAGCCAATACAGGTAGCCCATGGCTTCCTCACCATGTACTCCATCCACTCTGAACTCAGAGAGGATTATATCACATGGCTATAAAGGAACATTAAGCAATACAGAATCTAAAAGAAGGGTATTTACTTATTTCTTGCTTTTAGAAGTACTACTGCTCCACACCTGCCATCTATTCATCCATCTTCTTCACTGGGAATCAGCAGCATGTGGTAGAAACATAAATTATTGGTATCCAATCACTAAATAACAATGATAATTTATAAATGTTGTATATATAGATTATACTGTAATCAGAACACTTCAAACACAGTAAGCTTTTAGGGCTTTAAAATAACTGGTTTTAAATTTTCATTTTCAGCAGAATGACTAATAAAGTACCCTTATTGATCCTCCTGCTATCAACAACTAAAAATAATAGATAAAATAAATCTTCATAAATGAACTTATGAGTTATCATGAAAGTAAGGAATTCTGGCCAAAATCCTAGCGCATGGGGGAACCCAGAATGGAAAAATGAAATTGGCTTTCACCTTGACGGCATTTGCCCAATCCAGTGAGTTTGAGGATTTGTTTTCCTGATCTCCTGGTAGAGGACAAAGACAGACAAAGCTCATAGCTACTCAACATGGAGAGTCTAATAGAAAACCACACCCAAGGGCTATACACTCAGTGTAAGGATAAACTAAGAAATATTTCATCACTATCACCACAAGCTGAGAATCACTAATATTGGTGATCTTGAACCAAAAGTATTCAATGATCTCTGATAGAAGTTAATTATAATTCCCTCTGCAGGAATTTACCTTATCCTCAAAGATTAAGCACAGATAAAGTTCAAAGGGAAAGGAGCAGATTAGTGTGAACACACCCCAACCACAAGAAAACAAAGCGTCAAGGCCAAACATAAATAACAGAAAGCAGAATCATAAAGATGAAAAAATGAAAGAGACATGGATAACTGAGTAAGAAAGCCTAATATGTCTAAATGAATTCTAGAAGAACAGGAGGGAGAATGGGTCAGTGGTAATACTTGAAGAGATAATAGACAAGAACTTTCCAAAACTCCGAAAACATAGATTTAAGAAGCTCATTAAATACCAAGGGAAATAAATAAAAAACATGATATGAAACTATAAAACAACAACAAGAAATGATTTTAAAAGCATCCTGAGAGAAAGAGAATTACTGTCAAGGAAACTAAGATTAGATTCACATTGGCAGACAATAGCGTTACACTTTGAAAATGCTGAGAAAAGACCTATCACAATACAGAATTTTATATCTAGCAAACACATCTTTCAAAATTTAGAGCAAAATATCATCATTTTCAGATAAAAACTGAATGTTCCAATAGAACACCCTCATTAAAGGAAATGTTAGAGAATGTCCTTCTGGCAGAAAGAAGGTGATCCCAGAGGGAAGATCAGAAATGTAAGAAGAAATGAAAAGCAACACAAACAGAAATATCTGGGATAATTCTACACAAACACTGAAAGTATAATATAATTATACTATAGTAACAATAATTATGTCTTGAGGAGTTTAAAAAATAAGAGAATTTAAAAAGCATATAAGTTTGGAGAAGTTATTAAGAACAAAGTACTCTAAGGTCTTTATTTAGTAGGAAGATAAAGATACTAGACTCTAATAAGAATTTATGTTTAAAATTCTAGTAACCACTAAAACAAAAGAAAAATGCATAATTTCCAAGACAAGAGAGAAGGAAAAATGAAACAAACAAAAATCCAACAAAAGCAAGAAAGAAAATGCCAAACTGTGAGAAAAATAAAAAGCAGAGAAATAGGATGGTAAAAGTAAATTCAAACATGTAAGTAATTACAGTATTTGTAAGGGGACCATACACTTTATTTAAAAGACTACAGGAAAAAAATAATACTAGCTATACTAGTTTAAATGAGATTAAAAAAATAGGAAATAAATGAATGAGAAAAGATAACCAGGAAAATACTTTTTAAAAAGCTGCTAACTACATTAATGGCAAATTAAGTAGATTTTAAGGTTAAAACATCAAAAGATAGAAGTCAGTACACCAACAATAAGAAGTTCAATTCACCAGAAGGATTAACAATTTGAATCTAAGCTGTAACTAATGATGTCCTGGAAATATATAAAGCAAAAATTGACAGGAGAAGGGTAATAAACAAATCTACATAGAGGGATAGTGTAATACCTTTTGTCAGTTATTAGGAATCTGACAACTGAAATCAACAAAAATACAGAAGATTTAACATTAATAAACTTGAACTAATGGACAAATAGAGAACACTGCAGGTATCAACAGTAGAATGCTCACTCTTTCAGCCAAATGAAGAACAATTACAAAAGCCCACTATAAAAAGTAAGCCTCAACAAATTTCAAAGGATTGGTAACATAAAAACATCTGTATATTGCTACAAATTGTTAATCCTCCTGGTGAATTAAAGTAGAAATCAATACTAAAAATATTGTACAAGAAAATCACTAATTAGAATTAGAAACAACTTCTCGTAAAGAAAATATTCAGAACTGAAATAAAATATGAACATAAAAAAATATGGCCAGGTGAGGTGGCTCATGCCTGTAATCCTAGGACTCTGGGAGGCCAAGGCAGGAGGATCGCTTGAGCTCAGGAGTTCGAGACCAGCCTGAGCAAGAGCGAGACCCTGTCTCTACAAAAAACAAAAAAAAAATTAGCTGGGTGTGGTGGCACAGGCCTGTAGTCCCAGCTACTCCAGAGGCTGAGGCAGGAGGAAAACTTGAGCCCAGGAGTTTGAGGTTGCAGTGAGCTATGATGACACCACTGCACTCTGGTCAGGGTGACAGAGGGAGACTGTCTCAAAATAGAAAAAAAAAAAAAAAGAAAATACCAAAATTTGGGAGATGAAGCTAAAGCAATACTAAGAGGGTAATTTTTAACCTTTACTATTTACATTAGGGAAAACAAAAGACTGTAAATTAATACAATAAACTTCCATTTCAAGAAATTAGACAAAGAACAAAAGAAACTGAAAGTAAGTTTAAAAAAGAATCAGTAAAGGTAAGAATAGAAATTAATGAAATAGAAAACCATGATGTAAGACAACACAACAATGCAAAAATAGTTCATTAAAAAAGATTAACAAAATGGACAGATCAGTTTTTTTCAAATATAGAGGAAAAAAAGGACATGAATGAAAGAAATACAACTACAGATGACAAATAAATATATATTACACATAAGATAATAGACATATATAATAAACTCATAAGAGAATATTATTCATGTTAATAAAATTTAAAACTAAGAAAAATCCTTTAAAAGGTATAAATAACCACATGATCCAAGAAGAAATAGAAAATATAAATAATCCCATTCCCATTAAATAAATTAAATCAGTACTTAGGGAAAAAAACTAAATCAGTACTTAGAAAGGCCAGAAAGTTTAACCAAACATTCAAACCATAAATGTCTTTCACAAAATATAGATGTAAAAGCCCTAAATAAAAGAGCAGAAAACCAAATCTAGGAATGCATCAAAAAAATTATGACAATATTGTGTTTATTCTAAGAATGGAAAATTGAGCAAACACCAGGAAATTAATTCAATAACTAAAATGACAGGATCAGCTCAATAGATGCTGATAAAGTACATCAGCTATTCATAATCAAAAGCACTCCAAATCAGGAACAGAAGGGAATGTCCCCAATCAACTGAAGTCCTACAGCAAATATCTCATTTTACTCCAACCACACTGACATTCTTCTGTTCCTCAGAAATAATAAAACTTAATTCCACTTTACATCTTTTGTACAATCTGGTCTCTCTGATTAGAATACTATATTCCCAGATCTTCTTATGAATAGCTCTTTTTATGTCACTCACTTCTCTGCTCAAAAATAATCTCACAGGCCTTCCCCAAACACTCAATAGAAATTTTAAAAAGCACTCCCTCTCCCAAACCCTGTCAAGGCCCATGATAAACTAAAATTTAATTATGAATTCTTTGTCCTCAATTTACTTGACCTAACAGCAGTATCAAACACAGGTGATGAACAACTCTCTCCTCCTCAAGCCATTCAAAGCAATAGTTTCCAGGTTCTGTACTCCTCTGACTCGCTAGCCAATCCTATTTCCTTTCCTATGTTCTATCTCTAAAAGCTGCACTGCAGCAGGGTTTAGTTCTTAGACCTCTTCCTTCCTTCATCAATCTCTTCATCATTCATAATTTCATCCATCATAATACAGACAATGTCCCAAATATATTATCTGTAGCCCAGACTTCTCCCTCAATGACAGGTTCATGTATCTAACTGCCCATTCAACATTTCCTCCTTAATGTCTGCTAAGCATCTCAAACTTTACTATGTTTAACATTTCTAAAATTAGGATGTACATTTCAAACTATCTGTGCTAGTTTAATTGGAAGCTGCATCTTACAAGTGGTGGCATCTTAGTTCAACGAAATGTGATCTACTCCAAACGAATTTCTGATCTTACTTTCCAAATGTCCTGTGGCAGCTTTCTCTACCTCGGTTAATGGAAACTCTACCCTTAAGCATGCCACATACTTTGCAGTACTCCTTGATGTCCCTCCCCTTCTCCCACACCCAACATCTAATTTATGAGCAAATCTTAAGCTACTAACATCTACTATATTAGTCACTTAACCGATATTCTTGCTTCTGCCTTTGCTCTCTTAAAGTCTATTTTCCATACAGCAACCCAAATAGCCTGGTTAAAATTTAAGTTAGATAATGTCCTCTGTTGAAATTCCTCTGTTGAAAACCTGGTGGCTTCACATTTTATGTAAAATAATTGCCAAGTCCTTACACTGGCTATAGGCTCTACAGTTCTATGGCTATAGGTTCTATGAGCTGATATTTTCACACCTTATCTTTTATTATACTATTTTCCTCCTTCAATGTGATCCAGTCACACTGGTTACCATTTCAGCGCCTTGACATTTGCAGATCCCTCTACCTGAAATGTTCTTTCCCCAAATATGTCCATGCTTATTACCTTCTCTTCTTCAGGTCTTTGCTCAAATGCTATCTTCTCAGTGAACTTTCCTGATCACACTATTTAAAAAAATACAAAAGTTCACTCTGGCACTCCTATCCTCCTTCCCTGCTTTATTTTTCTACATACCACTTATCACTACCTAACAAAATATACATTTTACTTATTTCTCTGTCTCCCCTCATACCTCTAACTATAAATTCCATGAGGGCAGAGTGCTATATCCCCAATACACAGGTGCTCAATAAATATTTGAAAAATGACTGCATGCTTGAGATTATTCTAGCCACCATTCCACTCAATGAGAACATGGCCAGTTAACACATTTGTGTAACAGCAATTACAATTTCAACAACTGGAGATGAGCTATTTTTACATTTGGTACTCTCAAGGCCACATGGACCCTGGCAGAACTGGTAGCTATAATGTAACCACTTGGAGTTTAGGGAAAGCAAACCACCGCCTATGCCAGATTTGGTAAAAGGGCTGTGGTTAATGGCCGCTGATTAGATTATTAGAGCTAGTAGCTACACACCAAGTAGTTTAACTCTTTAGATAACTAAGAAAACAATTGGGCCTTGGTGACTGACAGTACAAAGTCAGGAGTGCTTAAGACCTATAGCCATCTGTCCTGGACTTTTAAAACCTAAATGCTAATACTCCTTCTGTCTTTTATAAATATACCCAGCTTAGTATATTTGTTTCAGTTTCCAACATCTGAGAAGCCATTGTTCAATGATACCAAGGCTAACCCAAGAGTATCTTTGGCAATTGCTTTTTAAAAACAGATATAATTCACATATCATATGATCCATTATTTTAAAGTGTATAATTCAGTTTTTTAAAATTGTGGTGAAATACACATAACATAAAGTTTACCACTTTAACCATTTCAGGCATACAGTTCAACAATGATTTTTATTATATTCACAAGGCTATGCAACCATCACCACTAAGTGCAGAATATTTTCGTCACCCCCCTCCCCACAAAAAAAACCCTACCATACCCATTAAGCAGTCACCCAACATTCCCTCTTCCTCTCATACTCTAATGCCCACTAATGTATCCTTTGTGTCTGTGGATTTGCCTATTCTGGACATTTCATATAAATAGAATCATATAACATGTGGTCTTTTATGTCTGGCTTCTTTCACTGAGTACAATGTTTTCAAGGTTCACCCATACCATAGCATGTATCAGTATTTCATTCCTTTTTATTGTTATGTAATTGCACAGATATGCCACGTTTTCACGTTTTGCTTAGCCATTCATCAACTGAAGGACATTTGGGCTGTTCGTAATTTTTCACTATTAAAATTAGGGAAAGCTAATTTTGTGTTAATGAGCTAACATTCTCTATAATACATATTTGTTAAAATAGAATAAATGGGTAAAAGAGTATCTATATTCTAAATGTTGATAGATACTGCCAAAGAGAATATACTGATTACACTCCCATGAATAATGCATGACTACCACTTCCTTATATTTTCATATAATTGGATTTTACCTTTAAATTTTTTTTAAACTGAGAGAAAAAAAATCCTCATTATCTTGACTTTCTTGAAAATTAGTAAGGTAAAGCTTCTACTTTATACTTTTTTGGCCATTTATTTTATTTTTATACTAAACTTCCTTGCTCATTTTTCTATTAGGTTGTTTATAATTTTTACTGATTTGCATGAGAAACTGGCATTTTAGTAATTTTTAGAGTTGAACATATTTTTTGTGCTGAAAATGTTTTATCTGTCACTTATTTTTAACTAGGGTATCATTGCTTTTAGCTGGATTTCTACGCTGCCTAAATTTCCTATCTTACTTTTTATGTTTATTGAGATTTTTGTTCTGCTTAGAAAAGCCTATCTCATTCCCAAGATTTAAAAAACATTCCATATTTTTTCTATTATTCCTAAAGTTACATATTTTTTCACTTGGCCTTCAATACTCTTAAATTTTGTTTATGTGTAGGGTGTTAGATAAAGCTCTAAATTTATCTTTTTTAAAAAAATTAACAGCCAATTGTCTCAACACAATTGAAGTAATTTACACTTGTGATAGCAATATACACGTTGAGTGTCCCTAATACAAAAATCGAAACTCTGAAATATTCCAAAATCCAAAACTTCTTGAATGCCAACATGATGATGCTCAAAGGAAATGCTCACTGGAGCATGTCGGATTTCAGATTTTGGGATAAGGGAAGCTGAACCGGTAAGTATAATGCAAATATTCCAAAATCCAAAACACTTTTGGTTCCAAGCACTTCAGATAAGGGATATTGAACCTGTAATAAGAATTACATATTTAGTTTCTGTCGCCAGTTCCTGGCACAGAACTCTTAATCCCTTCGAATTTCCTGGGTGACAGGAATGTCTTGTTCTAATGAGGCAACTCTTGGTGGGCTCCTGGCTGGAGGCTGGTCACCAAAAAGACAAAGCCATGATTAGAAGCTTGGAACTTGCAGCCCCATCCAGCTCTCATCCCCATCAATCATACCTATAACATGATGAAGCCTCCATAAAAATCCCTGAACTACACAGGGGTCAGAGAGCTCCCAGGTTGGGGATAACATCCATGTGTCGAGAGAGTGGTATACCCCAACTCCATGAGGACCTAAGCTCCTGCATTCTGGCCCCTTCTAGACCTCGCTCTATATTTGACTATTCATCTGTATCCTCTGTAGTACCCTTTATATTAATAATAAATGGGTAAACTAAGTGTTTCCTTGAGTTTTGTGAGCCACCCTAGCAAATACTTAATCTCAAAGAAGGGGTCTCCTGGGAACCCCAATTCATAGCTAGTTGGTCAGAAGTACAGGTTATAACCTGAGACTGGCAAATGGCATCTGAAGTGGGGGAGAGTCATGTCAGACTGAGCCCGTAATCTGTGGGCTCTGCAGTAACATCAGTTAGTGTCAGAACCGAACACGTGTAAGGGAAAAAAACCCACACATCTGGTGTCGCAAGTGTTTTATGTAGTGCTGAGTTTGAGAACAGCAAAAATAGTTTGGTTTTTCCTATCTCTTACAATATTTCACGCTTAATCAAACTGTCACTTTCACAATACATTACGTTCTCACATTTACATCTGCTCCTAGTTTCTCCATCCTGCTCTCCTCATCTTCTGTACCAACACCATACTAATTATATCAACAACTTTATAGTATACTTTAACATCTGGTAAGTAAAAACCTTACAATTCTGCTTTTTCAAAATCTTCTTGGGCTTTCTGGAACATTTATTCTTCAAGATGAACTTTAGAATCAACTTATAAACTTACCTGTTGAGACTCTCATTGGAATTGTATTAAATATATTCATTAATTTGAAAAGGACTGACATGTTAAAAACATTAACTTTATGTTTCTAGGAACATATGCTTCTTCATTTATTCAGATTTTGATTTTGTATCCTTCAATAAAATTCTATAATTACATTTTAATAAGTTGGGCATAATATTTTATTTTCTTTTTACTCCCATGTGTCTATTTCTCATCTCTACATAAACAAAAAATTTTCCAATAATTTTTAAGTAAAAGATCATTTCCTCATGTCCTATAAAATGACAGGGCAATCAGATAATCAATCTTTAAGAGCTTTTCACCTCAAAAATACCACAATTTTCCACAAATACTCCAAAAACAACAATTTCTGAAAATCATCTAAACAATGTGCATATTTATGTATAAAAGACTAAAAGTATAAACACTGAGGATGGTCAACTGGTTTTACCATAAATACCAACTCTGGTCCATCAAAAATAGCTGCCAAGAGTGGTCAGTTGAGAATATCCATGCTCAATGTTGAAGAATACCATGATGAATTTTTGGTATCATAAGACAGGAAATAAAAAATGGTGACAGAAGTACCAAGTATCTGTCATACATGAGGTTTATCAAATTATTAACAGTACTTATTCCTAGAAGAATTATGACAAGAAGGCTTCTATTTACAACTTCATACACTTCTAAACTGTTTTCATTTATTAAAACAAGCATTACTTTCAAAATCAGCAAAAAACAACAGACACTTTAAATCTGTGGAAAATATTTCTGCTTATTAATGAATATTTAATAGTAATAATTCTACTACCTCTGATAAAATTTCCTCGAACATTTTTCCAGAATAAAATTCTTACAATTTAAGTTTTAAAAAATGCATTTAAAAAAAAACTTAGCTGTCTGGATAAGCTATTCTTTAAATATTATTTCCAATATTTATGCCATAATACTATATTAATACTCTTTTCTGGAGTCACCAAGATAACGTGAACATAAACCAAGAAATTATACCGGAAAACATAAACTAAGAAATTATACAGGAAAAGGGGGTTGTAGCACTTTTAACACTTACAATTCAATTTCAACCATGCCTTTGGAACATCCTCTCTTCACAAAAAACCCAACCTAAAACACAAAAAAGAAAAAGTGAGGTGTGTGATGACATTCCCAGGTTAACGATCAGAGTCGTAACAATCATTATTATAATATTTTTCAATCAAGATTTTTTTCCAGTAACTACTTGTATGTCCATTCCCATTGCTTTTAAAATATATTCTTCCCAGGTTTGAACCCCTCCATTGTTTCTTCCCACAAATAACAATAATAATATTAGTTAAAATATATTGAATTCCTATGTGCTAAGTAGTTAGTTACCCTCTTAACAAACTTCATGACAAAGCCAATAAGTGGCAGAAAACGGATCTGAACCCAGGAAATCTGGCTCCAGAGCCTGTGTACTTAGCCACGATACTGAATACTCTCAGAGAGAAGAGCAAAAGCCTGTGGGAAAATAGGTCCTATATTATAACCACAAAGTGCTATACCAAATCTTCTTACTACCACTGAAGACTTCTACAGTGACACAGATTAAATATTATTATAACAACCACTATAATATTATCTATCCTATTATTAATTAGGATATAACTGTTACCAAGTATCTTTCAAAAAAGAATACAATTTACATAGCAAAATGGACATATTTAAGCCAGTTTCTATATATTTATGAGTCTACAAACCCTGGGCCTAAAAAAAAAATCAGACTGGATCTTAAATCAGGCTATAAATAATGAATATTAAAAAAGGTAGAAAGTATACCTTGCAAATAATAATCTTTTTAATAGCAGTAAAGACAACGCTGACAATTACAACCATAACAGCCAACATTTATTAAGCATTTACTATATTCTGCTGTGCTAAGCACTTTACATAAATTTTCTCATTTAACATTTATGACCAAACTTGAAGTATATACATTATTTCCATTTTATAGATGATGAAACTGAGTCCTAAAAAGATGAAAAGTCTCAGCTCCACCATATAAAAGTTATTTGATGTTCGCCAGGTTACTTTAGCTCTGTTTGTTTGCTCATAGATACAGAAACTAATGACTTCTTTGTAGGAATGCTGTCTGCTCATTAGCTTACAACAATCAAAATAGTTCATAACAATGAGAAGAAAAAAAAATTAGGTGGCAGTTCTTATTATAAAATATCCATACAGATGGTACAGAATATGTTTTTGATATTAGCATTTAAACAAAAATACAACATTAAAATATTCTTGCTGAAATCTTGGGCATCCCCTAAATACATCTGTGTATAACCAAAGGACTGCAATCTGTCCTCTAGGAAACACATTGCACTCCATGGCCTCCCTTAAAAATATTACCACTCAGGCGTAAGAGATGTGTTTTCTTTATGACAAATATAAACATGTGAAGGTTAGTAAAAATTACTACACCCAATTCATTCCAACCATACAGCCTTTGGAGTACAATCCAGCAAATCACTACACAGAGATAGGGATTTAATTAATTATCTGACAATTAAAAAACTATTCATCAGAGAGGGGTCAGAGCAAGACGGCCAAATAGAAACCTCCAATGATCGTCCCTCCACATGAACATCAAATTCAACAACTAACCAGGCAAGGAAGCACCTTCAGAAGAACCAAAAATTAGGTGAGCAATCACAGTATTTGGTTTTAACACTGTACCAAGGAAAGAGGCACAGAAGAAGGCAGAAAAGACAGTCTTGCACTGCCTACACCACCCCTCCTCCATCCCCTTGCAGTGCCGCCACCAGGCCAGGACAGAATCTATGTGCCTGGGGGAGGAGAGTGAAGTGACTGTGGGACTTTGCATTGGAACTTAGGCCCACCCCATCACAGGAGAACACAGCACAGGGAAGAATTCTGCCTGCACCCCTAGAGGGAATATTTAGACCAGCCTGCTAGCCCCACCACAAGGTGGCAAAAAGCAGTCTGGGCCCTGGAATAAATCTCAAAGGCAGTGGCACAAACATTGCAGTCCTTAGGCAATTCCTGCAACTGTGTTGGCTGGGAGTCAGTGGTCTCGGGTGCACGTGACCCAGTGAGACACCAGCAGCAGCAGCCAAGCCAGTGCCTGTGTCACCCCTTTCCCAATTCCAGGCAGTGTAGCTCAGGGAGAATCTTCTTCTGCTTGGGGAAAAGGAAAAGGAACAGTTCAGAAGACTTTGTTTTGCAACCTGGGTACTGGCTCAGCCACAGTAAAATAAAGTACGAAGCAGACTCCTGAAGCCCCTGAGTCCAGGCCTTTGTTCCAGGAAGGCATTTCTAGACCCACTATGGGTCAGAAGGAAACAAGCTGCCCTGAAGGAAAGGACACAGTCCTGGCAGGATTCACCACCTGCTGATTAAAGAGCCCTTGGGCTCTGAATAAACATCAGAGATAGCCAGGCAACAGTGACCATGGCTTCCGGTGTGATCTGGTACAGTCCTATCTGCAGTGGCCACGAGGCAGTGTGCACGTCACTACTCCCACAACTCCAGCAGCCTGGCACACAGAGTGAGGGAAGTGAGTCCGAGACTTTGCCTGGTAATCCAGGGACTGCTTCCATATCTTACCCAAGTCCATCAAGACAGTAATACTAGGAATCCGTAAGAGTCACAGAATAACTGTGTTTGAGGCACCTCTAGTGTTGAAACGGCTGTAAGTGACCAAAGACTTAGATCACGACACTCACTTCCCTGTCATTATCTGGAAGCCTTTTCAAGAACGAGTTCAAAGAAGTCCAGGCTGCGAAGATTAAGATAAATACTGAACTCTTCAATGCCCTGACATTGACGAACATCCACAAGGATCAAGAACATCCAGGAGAACATTACTTCATGCAACAAACTAAATAAGGTACCAGTGACCAATCGTGCAGCGATGGAAATATGAGCCTTTCAGACAAAGAATTCAAAATAGCAGTCCTGAGAAGCTCAGTGAACTTCAAGAAAACACAAAGAAGGAATTTCAGAAGCCTATCAGAGAAATTTAACAAAGAGACTGAAATTATAAAAAAAAGAATAAGCAGAAATTGTGTAGCTGAAAAATTCAACTGACAAACTGACAAATGCATGAATATCTCAACAGCAGAACTGATCAAGCAAAAGGAAGAATTTGCTCGAAGATAGGCTATTTGAAAATATACAGAGAGAAGAGAAGAAAAAAGAATAAGAAAAAATGAAGCACGCCTACAAGATGTAGAAAATAGTGTCAAAAGAGCAAATCTAAGTTACTGGCCTTAAAGAAGAGGTAGAGAGATTGGGATAGAAAATTTATTCAAAGAAATAATAACAGAGAACTTTCGAAACCCAGAAAAAGACAGAATATTCAGCTACGAGAAGGTTACAGAATACCAAGGAGATTTAACCCAAACAAGACTACATCAAGACATTTAAAAACCAAGCTCCCACAGGTCACAGATAAAGAAAAGGTCCTAAGGCAAACAAGAAAAAAGAAAAAAATAACATATAAAGGAGCTCCAATATGTCTACTCAGTGGAAACCTTATAGCCCAGAAGAGAATGGCATGACATATTCAAAGTACTGAAGGAAAAAAATTTTAACCCTAGAAAATTTTATCCTGCAAAAATATCCTACAAACATGAAGGAGAAATAAAGACTTTCTCAGATAAACAAAAGCTGAGGGATTTCATCAATATCAGACCTGTCCTGCAAGAAATGCTGAAAGGAATTCTTTGATAGGAAAGAAAAGGACATTAATGAACAATAAGAAATCACTGGAAGGTATGTACACAAATACAGAATTATCATATTGCTGTAACTGCAGGGTACAAAACACACATCTTGAGCAGGAAGACTAAAAGATAAACCTATCAAAATTAAATATAACAATTTTTTAAGAGATAGTATAAAAACATATATATGGAAACAAAAAGTTAAAAAGCTGGGGAGGATGGAGTTAAAGTGTAGAACTTGGATTTCTCTTTGCTTGTTTATTTGTTTCTCAGCAGAGATGTCATATGTTTAAATAATTGATTTAAAATAATTGGTCTGCAAGCCTCATGGTAACCTCAAATCAAAAAACCTACAACACATACATAAAAAATAAAAAGCAAGAAATTAAAACACATTACCAGAGAAAATCACTTTTTACAAAGAAAGACAGGAAGGAAGGAAGGAGTACAAAACAACCAGAAATCAAACAACAACATGGCAGTAGTAAGTCCTTAGCTATCAATAATAACATTGAATGTGAATGTACTAAACTCTCCAATCATAAGACAGAGTGGCTGAACGAAGAAAAAAATAAGACCCAACTATGTATTGTCTACAAGAAACACACTTCACCTATAAAGACACATATAGACTGAAAAGAACTGGATGGAAAAAGATATTCCATGCAAATGCAAACCAAAAGAGAGCAGGAGTAGCTATATTTCTATCAGATAAAATAGATTTCAAGACAAAAACTATAAAAAGAGAGAAAGAACGTCATTATGTAATGATAAAGGCTCAATTCAGCAAGAGGATATAACAATTCTAAATATATATGTTCCCAACACTAGAGCACCCAAATATACAAAAGCAAAAGCTAAAGAGAGAAATAGATCCCAACACATTAATTGCTGGAGAACTCAACACTCTACTTTCAGCATTGGACAGACAGATCATCCAGACAGAAGATCAAAAGAGAAAAATTGAACTTAATTTGTACTATAGAACAAATGGACTTAATAGATATTTACAGAAGGTTTCATCCAACAGTTGCAGAATACAGGTTCTTCTCAATTCATGAATCATTCTGAACGATAGACCATATGTTAAGCCACAAAACAAATCTTAAAAAATTTTTTTAAAAATTGAAATTAAATCAAGTATTTTCTCTGACCTCATTCGAATAAAACTAGAAATCAATAAAAAGAGGAACACTGGAAAATACACAAACACATGGAAATTAAACAATATGTTCCTGAATGATGAGTGGATCTATGAAGAGATTAAGAAGGAAATTTAAAAATTTCTCAAAACAAATGAAAACAAAAACACACCATATCAAAATCTATAGGACACAGCAAAAGTAGTAATAAGAGGAAAATTTATAGCAATAAGTGCCTACATCAAAAAAGTAGAAAAGCTTCAAATAAACAACCTAATGATGCATCTCAAAGAACTAGAAAAACAAAAGCAAACCAAACCCAAAATTACTAGAAGAAATAACAGAAATCAGAACAGAAATAAGTGAAACTGAAACCAAAAAATACAAAAGATCAACAAAATTAAAAGTTACTTTTTTAAAATGATAAAGAAAATTGACACACTTTTAGTAGACTAAGAACAAAAGAGAGAAGATCCAAATAAATAAAATCAGAGATGAAAAAGAGATATTACAACTGATATTGCAGAAATACATAGGATTATCAGAGACTACTATAAGCAACTATATGCCAACAAATTAGAAAACCTAGAAGAAATGGATAAACTGCTAGACACATACAATCTACCAAGACTGAACCAGGAAAAAATACAAAACCCAAATAAACCAATAAGTTACAAGACAGAAGCAGTAACAAGAAGTTTCCCATCAAAGAAAAGCCCAGGACTTGAGGGCTTCACTGCTAAATTCTATCAATCATTCAATGAAGAGCTAATAACAATCCTACTTAAACCATTAATATTCAAAAAAAATCAAAGAGGGGGGAATACTCCCAAACTCATTCTACAAGGCTTGTATCACTCTGAAACCCAAACCAGACGAAGACAGAACAAAAAAAAGAAAACTATAGGCCAGTATTGCTAATGAACACAGACGCAAAAATCCTAAACAAAATACTAGCAAACTGAATTCAACAACACATTAAAAAGAGTATTCATTATGAACAAATGGAATTCATACCAGGGATGCGAGCATGGTTCAACATATGCAAATCAATCAATGTGATACATCATATCAAGAGAACAAAGGACAAAAACCATATGATCATTTCCATTGATGCTGAAAAAACAAGAATAAAATTCAATATCCCTTCATGATAAAAACTCTAAAAAAAACTGCGTATAGAAGGAACTTACCTAAACATGATAAAAGCCATATATGACAGACCCACACCTGGTATCATACTGAATGGGGAAAAACTGAAAACCCTGCCATGATTTGTAACAAGACAAGGATATCCACCTTCACCACTGTTATTCAATGTAATATTGGGAGTTTTAGCTAGAGCAATCAGATGTGAGAAAGAAATAAAGGACATCCAAATTGGAAAATAAGAAGTCAAATTATCTTTGTTTGTAGATGATATGATCTTATTTAATATCTAGAGAAACCTAGAGACTCCACCCAAAAACTATTAATAACTGATAAACAAATTCAGTAAAGTTGCAGGATGTAAAATCAATATACAAAGATCATTAGCATTTCCATAGGCCAACAGTAAATAATTGGAAAAAGAAACCAAGAAATAATCTCATTCACAATAGCTACAAATAAAATAGAATACCTAGAAATAAACTTAATCAAAAAAGTGGAAGATCCCTATAACGGAAACTATAACACATTGATGAAAGAAACTGAAGAGGACACAGAAAAATTGAAAGATATGCCATGCTGATGGACTGGAAGAATCAATATTGTTAAGATGTCCATACTACCCAAAGCAATCTATAGATTCAATGCAATCCCCATCAAAATACCAACAACATTCTTCACAGAAACAGAAAAAATGATCCTATATGGAACCACAAAAGACCCAGAATAGCCAAAACCATCTTGAGGAAAAAGAACAAAACTGGGGAAATCACATTACCTGACTTCGAATTATACTAAAGAACTTTAGTAACGAAACAGTATGGTACTGGTATAAAAACAGACACATAGACCAATGGAACAGAATAGAGAACCCAAAAATAAATCCATATATCTATAGTGAACTTATCTTCAACAAAGGTACCAAGAACATACAGTGGGGAAATGAGATAGCCTCTTCAATAAATGGTGCGGAGAAAACTGGATATTCATATGCAAAAGAATGAAACCAGACCCTTACCTCTCGGCATACACCAAAATCAAATAAAAATGGATTAAAGACTTTAATACCTGAAACTATGAAACTACTAAAAGAAAGCACTGGGGAAACACTTCAGGACGTTGGTCTGAGGAAGGACTTCCTGAGTAATATCCCCAAAGCATAGGCAATCAAAGCAAAATTGGACAAATGGGATCACATCAAGCTAAAAAGTTTCTGCACAGCAAAGCAAACAACAAAGTGAAGAGACAACCCACAGAACAGGAGAAAGTATTTGCAAACTACTCATCCAACAAGGGATTAATTACTACCATATACATGTGAACATACATACATGGAGCTCCAACAACTCAATAGGGAAAAAAAATCAAATAATCCAATTTAAAAGTGGCCAAAGGATCTGAAGAGACGTTTGTCGAAATAAGAAGACACAAACAGCCAACAGGCATATGAAAAATGCTCAACATTAGTCATAACAGAAATGCAAATCAAAACTACAATGAGATATCATTTCACTCCAGTTAAAATGGCTTTTATCAAAAAGACAGGCAATAAGGAATGCTGGAGAGGATTTGGAGAAAGGGGAATCCTCGTACACTGTTCGTGGGAATGCAAATTAGTGCGATCACTATGAAAAATGGTATGGAGGTTCTTCAAAAAACCTAAAAATAGAACTGCCATATGACCCAGCAATCCCACTGCTGGGTACATATTCGAAGGAGGGGAATTCAGTATATCACAAAGTTATCTGCACTCCCATGTTTATTGCAGCGCTATTCAGAATAGCCAAGATTTGGAATCGACCTAAGTGTCCATCAATGGGTGAATGGATAAAGAAATTGTGGTACATACAGCCATAAAAAAGAATGAAATCCTACCATTTGCAACAACATGGACAGAACTCGAGAACATTATGTTAAGCGAAATAAGCCAGGCACAAAAAGACAAATCTCTTATGTTCTCACACATGTATGGGAGCTAAATATTAAAAATAATTGTTCTCGTGGAGACAGAGAGTAGAATGATATTTACCAGAAGCCTGGAAGGGTAGCAGGGAGAGAGGGATAAAGCGGGCATGGTTAATGGGTGCAAAAATATAGTTAGACAGAATGAACAATATTTGATAGCACAACAAAGTGACCAGAATCAACAAGTTAGGGTATACTTTAAAATAACTAAGAGTAGAATTGGAATGTTCCTAACACAAAGAAATGTTAAATGCCTGAGGTGATGGATACCTCAAATAGCCTAATTTGATTAATTCACATTGTATGCCTGTATAAAAACATCACTTGTACCCTATAAATACATACAACTATCACGTACCCACAATTAAAAATAACATAAAAAATTATATATCAATATTCATAAAAATCTGAGTTAATCCTTAGATGTTATCTACTCCAACCCCCTTATCTTTTAAAGGAAGAAAAACTGAGGTCCACACAATTGCCCAAGGTCACAAGGCTAATTATTAACAGAGAAAATTATCTTTTCTACTTTATAAATGCCTCCCATATAGCATTAAAACACAAACACACACACACACACACACACACACACACACACACACACACTCTTTGAATAGTTTATTTATAATCTTAAGAGGATTTGCTTCAATCCTATAACTGTATATTAAAGTCTAGATAAGAAATTTGTAACAACATTTAGGTATCACAGTATTCACAGCAGTTCATTTCAAGGTTTAAAAATATTTTTTACAGTAGGTTGACGACTCTCATTCTTTTTAAAATTATGTTTTTATGCGAAATACATTTTATACCCAACAGCATGTATTGTTTAAAGAATAAACCAACCAAATATCTATCGCCAATTTTAGAAACTGAGTATTGTCAGTGTACTGGACATTCCTAGGAAACTCAACCCCAACTGCCTTCTCTCTCCTCAGTAAATGTAACCTCTAAGCTAATTTGTTGATCATTCTTTGGCTTTTCTTTAGTTTTACTACATAGGTATATACCTCTAAATATTAACCATTTCATGTTTTGACCATTCTGTATATAAAATCATATTATATATACTCTTCTAATAAAGCATTTTTCCTTAAAATTATGTTTTTGAGATTTAACCAATGAGCTGTGGTTTATCTATTTTCACTGTCATATAATGTTCAATTTTACTGAATAAACTAGAATTTATTATCAACAATACTGCTACAAATATTTTCATAATTTTACCATATAAATGTAGAAGAGCTTACTAGGGTACCTAGGAGAATTTTTTTAGTGATTGGGTATATGCATCTACGGATTTACTAGATAATGCCACATCATTTTCCAAAGATGCTGTTCAAATTTATACTTTCAACAGTGCATCAAAGTTTCCATTGTTCTATGTTCTTGCAAACACATGCCGGAATTTTTGTGAGTCTGACGGGGACGCTGTGCTAGGGTTAATCTGCATTTTCCTTATAATTAATGAAGTTGAGCATCTTTTCATATATTTACTATTTGGGTTGCCTCCTCTGTGAGACATATGAGCATTATCTTTTGCCTATTTTTCTTCTGAGTTGTTACTGCTTTGCTTATCATTATAGTCTGGATACCGATCTTTTGTTATATGTGTTTACCTTCTCCCAATTTGCAGCTCATCTTTTCTCTTTCTTTATAGTGTGTACTAGTGAACAAAAGTTCCTTAATTTTATTATAGTTGAATTCACCAATACCTTCCTTTCGGTCTACACTTACATATAAGAAATTTTTCTTTCTTTCTTTTTTTTTAGATATGGGGTCCTTCTCTGTCACCCAGGCTGGGAGGCTGGAGCACAGAGGTCCAATCACAGCTCTCTACAGCCTTCATCTCCTGGGCTCAAGTGATCCTCTTGCCTCAGCCTCCTGAGTAGCTGGGACTACAAGTGTCTACCATTATGGCCAGCTAATTTTTCTACTTTTTGTAGAGACAGGGTCTTGTTAGGTTGCTCAGGCTGGTCTCAAATTCCTCGCCTCAAGCAATCCTTCCACCTCAGCCTCCCGAAGTACTAGGATTATAGGTGTGAGCCAGCTGAGCCAGCCATATTTCCAGTATCTTCCAAAATCTTTTTTGGTCAATCACATTTAGATCTTCAATTAGCCTGGAATTAATTTTTGTTCAAGTGTGAGTAGAGGACTCAATTTCAGTTTTTCCTACATAGATAACCAACTGTCTTATTATTATTTATTCGTCTTTTCCTTGCAATGCCAGTTGTGTAACAATCAAGTCTCTATTACTCATGTCATTGTATCTGGGCTCTTTATTCTGTCCTGCCCCATCACATTGGTCTACGTGTATTCCTACACCAATACCACAATGTCTTAATTACTGCAACTTCACACTAAGTCTTGATATCTGGTAGGGCAAGTTTTCCTACTTTGTTCTATGTCTTCAGGAGTATCTTAGCTACTCTTGGCCCTCTGCTTACTCATCTAAATTTTAGAACCAGGTTGTAATTTGTATAGACAGTATTGGAATTTTGACTAGAATAATGCTGAATATGTACATCAATGTGAAAAATAAAATTTTTATAATAGGTCTACCTGTCCATTCACTCAAATTTTTAATGTTTTAAAAATAAAATATAATTTCTTTTTTTTATCTTTTTTTTTTTACTTTTTTCTACTAAACAGCCTACAGTACAAAAAAATAAAATATAATTTCTGCATGTAGGTCTTACATGTTTTTTGTTAATTCACTGCTAGGTACCTTGCTCTTCTGTGCTACTTAAATGATATCTATTTTTAATTGCATATTTCTGTTCATTGTTAGTGTACAGAAATGCAATTGATTTTTGTCATACAATCTTATCTAACAATCCTAACAAATATCCGCATTAATTCTTCAGGCTTATCTGGAGATTCTTTTTGGTTTTATGCAGATATTCATATAATCTGTGAATGACAATTTTGTTTCTTTCCAATTTTTCTATCTTTTGTCTACCTTACTGTTCTATGTACAATTTCCAGTACAATATTAACAGGAGTGATAGGAGGTTACCTCAACTTGTTCCTGAACTTGCTTCATATTTTCATAGATATCTTCTTTGAAATTAAGAAAGTTCTATTCCTCATTTGCTAAGTTTTTAATCATAAATTATTGTGGAATTTAATTGTTTATCTATTGAGATGATCATGCAACTTTCCTTTCAAACATGTTAATTTTTTCTAATGTTCAATCTCTTGAATAAACTCAATTAGGTCATAACATATTATATGTTTTATATATTACTAGATTCAGCATGTTAAGATATATTTTCAGATTTTCCTTCTGTATTCATGAATGAGACTTTGTAATTTTTCCATTCTATTTTTGACTGGTTTTGGTAACTGAAGTCATATTCTCTGATAGACTGTATGAAATAGGAATTACTGTTGTTAGAACTAATTCATAACTGTCTTTGTCTGTTCTCTTTATGAAAGATGATTTAACAGCTGATTTACCTAAATGTATTTTTTCTATTTATTGAGTCAGTTTCAATAATTTATATAATTGTAGAAACCTATCTATTCATCAACTTTCCTTGACATTTAAACTTTATTAGTATAAAGTTGGTAATCTTCTCTTATAATCTTTTAAATCTCTGCTGCATCCTGGTCATATCCCTGTGGTAGTCATTAAGGCAGTTCATGAAAATTCTAATACTTCTTCAAGCCCATGGTAGGACTGCACTGGCTCATTATCTCTGAAGCAAGGTGTGGCCACATGACCTGCTTCATCCAATGAAACGCGAGAGGGAAAAAATATATGTCACTTTTCAAAAAATATTTTAACTTCCAGTTTTCTTCCCCTTGAGGTAGGAATGATGGAAGTACGTACTGAAATGAAGCCTCCATCAGCCTAAGTCCCTGAATGACCACAATGCACCTACAGTGGATAAGAAGCGAGAACAAGAATTAACGTTTTGTATTGTTAAACCACTGAGATGGGGGGTTATACGGTTCACAATGTAATATCCCTTAACTATTACCTTTTAAAATTCCTTATTTTTTTCTCCCTTCGTCTTCTCAGAAGTTACTGGTGTCATTATTCTTTTTGAAGAGCAATTTCTGTGGTTTCTATTGTATCATTTATCATTTTATTAATTTCTGCTCTTATTGTCCAATTTCTATTAAGATTTCCTCTTCAGCCTATGTATAATATAGAAGTATATTTGTAATTCTGAAATGGGAAAATTTAAATTATCTTTTTTGTTATTATTTCTATCTTAATAGCATTGTGATCAGAGAATATGCCAATTCCTTGAAATTTTTTGATACTTGCTTCATGACTCAGGACATGATTTTTAGAAATGTTCCACTTCTGCTTGAAAAGAATGTGTGCACTTCAGCTGTTGAGTGCAATGTTTACAATATGTCCACTAGTTCAAGCTTAACTGAGTTGTTCAAATCTCCTATAGTCTAATTTTTTATCTGATTGATCTACTGATTACTGACAGCTCTCCTACTGTGATTATGGATCTGTTAACTTCTTGTTAGAGTTCTGCTGATTTTGCCTATATATTTTGGAGCTGGATTATTATGTGATGTCAAGCTGAGAACTGAACTATCTTCTAGATGAACTGAACCTTTCATTAGTATTTAATGACCAATGGCTGGGCGTGGTGGCTCACACCTGTAATCCCAGAACTTTGGGAGGCCAAAGCTGAGAACTGCTTGAGGCCAGGAGTTGGAGGTTGCAGTGAGCTATGACTGTGCCACTGCGCTCCAGCCTGGGTGAAACAGTGAGATCTTGTCTTTTAAAAAAAAAATTTTTGGCCGGGCGCGGTGGCTCACAGCTGTAATCCTAGCACTCTGGGAGGCCGAGGCGGGCGGATCGTTCTGAGCTCAGGAGTTCGAGACCAGCCTGAGCAACAGCGAGACCCAGTCTTTACCAAAAAAATAGAAAGAAATTAATTGGACAGCTAAAAATATATATAGAAAAAATTAGCTGGGCATGGTGGCGCATGCCTGTAGTCCCAGCTACTTGGGAGGCTGAGACAGTAGGATTGCTTGAGCCCAGGAGTTTGAGGTTGCTGTGAGCTAGGCTGATGCCACGGCACTCGCCCCAGGCAAGAGAGTGAGACTCTGTCTCAAAAAAAAAAAAAAAAAAAAAAATTTTAATGACCATCATCTCTAAAAATATTTTGTGCTCTAAAGTCTATTTTGTCTACTATTAATTCTCAGCTACATCTACTTTCTTTTGCATTAAATGTGTCTGTCATGTATTTTTCCATCCTTTTTCTCTAAACTTTACCATAGCATTTCCATTTTTTATGTTTATTATAATAGAAACAAAATAGAACTGAACTTTGTTCATTCTAACACATTTTATCATTTATTAAGAGTTTAGACTATTCATAATTACTGTGATTATATTTGTACATATGACCACCATCTTATTTTGTGATTTTTAATGATTTCATTTTCTGTATTTCTGTTTCTTATCTCCTCCTCCACCTTTCTCAACACTGGTTTGCTTGGGCAGTGGTTTCCCCCATCACTCCCATTCTACTTTTTACTCTTTCTTGCTTGGCAGTTACATATTCTAATTCAATTTTTTAGTGGTTTAGAAATTTTAACATGCATATTTAAGAAACTCTCAAGCTAATAAATTAACTTCCTCCCAACGATACAAATCCAAAGAATACTTTAACTCTGATCTCTTCCTTCCTATTGTCCAATATTTCAGTTCTATATTCTTTTAACCTTCACAATTACACATATTTTCTAAAGTCTGTAGTAAATAATTTCCCTGCATGTTTACCATTTTTTTGCTCATTACTTCTTACTTTTCAGACTATACTTCTGGGATCATTTTCCCTCTTCTTAAATTACATACTTTCAAAGTTCCTTTAAGGGGATCTCGGTTTTGTTCTTTTATTTTTTTTCTGCTTCCATTCCAGGAAGGCATTACTACTATATTTGGTGTGCTGAAATGCACTATATATAATGTGTCTATTTGTGGATTGCTTTCGTTTATCCTGCCTGGGATATATTAAGTTTCTTGAATCTAAGGATTCAAGTTTTCAACATTTCTAGAAAATTCTTAGTCATCCTTTCTTCAAATTTTGCCTCTTCCTTAGTCTATTATCTCTCTATGGAACTGTAATTAGATGTATACTGGGTTACCTTCTTTTACATACCCTTAACCTTGATTTTACATTTCTTCTCTCTCTTTATATTGCATTTTAGAAAACGTTCAAAGTATTTTGGTATACGAATTCTCTTCTCAAATGTGTTGATTTGTTGCTTTAAAGTTTCTCCCTTCAAGTAATATATTTTTCATTTCCTTAAGTTCTATTTAATTCTTTTCCAAATTTACTTGATCTTTTTGTCACTTATTTCTCTAGTACACTTGCAACTCTCTTTCATTTCTTTAACCAAATTAAATATACAGTCGGCCTTCCATATTCACAGGTTCTGCAATTGTAGATCAAAAATATTTTGGAGAAAAAAACAATACAAAATAATACAACTATTAAAGATAATAAAAAAATAAAAACAACACAGTGTAACAACTATTTCCAAAGCATTTATATTGTATAAGGTATTATAAGTAATCTAGAGATGATTTAAAGTATACTGAAGGATGTACATATGTTATATGCAAATATTATGCCATTTTATACAAGAAACTTTAGCATCCGTGGATTTTAGTATCCTTGGGGGGTCCTGGAACCAATGAGATACCAAGGGGACCCTCAGATACCAAGGGACAATTGTACTTAGTTTATATTCTATATGTACAAACTTTGTAGGTTTGTTTGTACCATCTGTTGTTCTTGTTAGCTCTTATTTTAGGTGATTCATTTTCTTCCATGTTTTGTGACTTTTAGGTACAGATTCATGAATTTCGTTGAAGTTTATGTTAGAATTCTTTTAAGGATTGGACTAAAGGCATTTTCCTTCAAAGGATTTACATTTTCTTCTACCAGGTACCCAGAGATATTACTAACTGGAACCACTTTCGACTAAAATTATAATTTATAATATTTAGACCCCATAGGTGATGTGCATTCTGGCCCTAAACATGTGTTAAGGCTTGTGGTTAAGAATTTTCTGGAAGACTTTCTCTCACCTCTAGGCAGAGCAACGAGATAAGTAAGTAACCCACTGTCCCATTCTGTGGTATGTTTTTTTCACACTACGTACAGTGCTTGGCTTCTAGATTTTATTTTCTATTCCTTCTCCATCTTCAAGACACCCTAACCCTGTGTAGCCCTGTGTGTGTTTGTGTCTTAGTTTTTAAAAAACCAGTTTAAGAAGTAAAAAAAAAAAAAAAAAAAATTTAATTTTGAAAATAGAAAAAAGCTTATACAATGAGGATATAAAGAGAACTTTTTTTAAAAAATAAAAGTTTATAAAGTAAAAATTACAGTAAGCTAAGGTTAATTTATTATCGAAGAAAGAAAAACATGTTTTTATAAATTTAGTTTAGCCTACGTGTACACTGTTTATAGAGTCTAAAATAGCATAGGAATGTCCTAGACCTTCTCATTTACTCCACTCACTAACTCATCCAGAGCAACTTCAGTCCTGCAAGCTTCACTCATGGTAAGCATCCTAAACAAGTGTACCCTTTTTTATATTTTTATAGAGTATTTTACTGTACCTTTTCTATGTTTAGATAAGTTTAAATACACAAATATTTGCCATATGTTACACCTGTCTACAGTATTCGGTACAGTACCATGCTATACAGGTTTGTAGCCTAGGAGCAACAGGCTATAACATATAACCTAGGTATGTAGCAGGCTGTACCATCTAAGTTTGTGTAAGTACACTCCACGATATTCACACGACGACAAAATCACCTAATGACTGATTTCGCAGAACACAGCCCCATCATTAAGCAAAGTATGACTGTTTATTTCTGCCCTTGGTAAATTTACTTCACCATTCCATAAGCCCAAAAAGGCATTTAAAAAAAGATATATTACATTATTTCTAGCATTTCAGGTGTAAAGTACTTGGAAAATTCCCTAGGCGAATAGTCCAAAACATTTCAAGAAAAGAAAATCCACTTTCAGCTTCTCTACCTATCAAATTCATTCCTTATATTCAAGCACTACAAGTTTGCTATACCCAAGAAACTGCGATACAGAAACTGGTGACTAAAAGGAATTAACAGCTTTGAATTTTCTTAAGTACTTATGTTAACTCACCTTATCTGCTCGTCCCATGAAAGCAGGTTTGCCTGCTAATCCAAGGCAAATGGCACACACGATGCTTGACTTCCCTGTTCCATTAGCTCCAATAATCATATTCAAGTTAGGCCCAGGACACACTTCACAAATATCATATGTTCTGTATTATAAACAGGTGAAAATATTAAGAGATAAGAAAATAAGAATATTTTCTTTTGAAAAGCACTTTTTCTTGCTTTACATTATCATTATCTACAAGCTTCCTCCAATTCCTCTAAAAACCAGCTAAAATTACAAATTCAATGTTTTTTATAGGTTGTTAATAAACAACTTATAGAGGGAAAATCAGTGGAATGAAAAATAATGAATACTTAAAATAAGGACATGACTCCATACACTTTTTTCGAAAGTAAGCCTGTTGAAAAACAGCAAAGTTTTGATATATTTTATTCTTTTTAAATAATTACAATACACTGGAGACTGTATCAAAGCTGCTATACAGATGAAATTTTTATTTTCATTAGAAAACTGAAGATCTACATCGACTCAATGATTTCATTTTATTAATTTTTTAAATTATTTTTAAGCTGAGCATAGTGGCACATGCCTATAGTCGCATCTACTTGGGAGGTTGAGGTGGGAAGATTGCTTGAGCCTGGGAGTTGGAGGCCAGCCTGGACAACATAGTGAGACCCCGTATCTAAAAAAAGAAAATTAAAAAAAGCTGTATGCTGTCCAGCACTCTTAACTACCTGCACTGTTAGCATCTAAATCTAATCTTTATTTAGTTGCCAGGAACAGCTACAGCAAAATGTGACACAAACTCTGACATAGAAATTCTTCTAACTTGACTTTGAATACCCTGAATTAGGACCCATAATTAATGTCCTTTGCTCATAGCATTTCAGTTAGCTCTCAGGTAACTGTCAACTAATTGCCCAAGAATAAAAGCTTAGCCTGCTACTAACCTGCCAAATATACAAATAATTTAACCAAACACATTTCAACTTTAATACCTAAAGAAATTAATGACTTTGAAATGCCAGGTGGTAATAAAAATAAATACAGCTGGCAAAGGAGAAGTATTTTCTGGCAGGTTTGCCAACTCCACACATCTCACACAGCAACTACTTTGTATTTTCAAATGTTTTGTTCTATTACAACTGGGTCTTGCAAGAACCATTTTTATGGTTAAAATAAAAACAGTCTGGGAACTTCAGACATCTGGGAAGTTATCTGACATGGAATTTCTTAATCTCAACATATGAAGCCCTATTCTTTTAATGCTTGATTTCCTATTGTGAAATCTCTGCACAAATGTCAGAATAAAACAGCGATGCAACTGGTATTTAAGAAAACAGTAAAAACAACAGGGAAAGCATAAGAATTTCTGGCCTAAAAAGTATACATAGAAACTATAAGTAGGGAAAGTTGCCAAAAATAAAACCAAACCTCTGCACGGTTTTAAAATCATTCTTCTGACTCTACAATATATATTGGTAATTACCTTTTTGTGAGTTCCCTTTCCTCCGAGCAGGTCCTGAAAGAGCTATTGTAAAAAGCCATTCTCTTCCCATTCTACATACTTTACACAGTATCTCATGTATTCTCCATGGCCTCAGATAGCATCTACCTGCTGAAACTCAGCCCAGATGAACAACACATGCAATTACCACCTCAATAACTAACTCTATTTGGATGTCCTGTAACAATCACCTTAAACCTAACACATTCAAAACTAAACCCACCATCTTTCCCAGCCAAAATCACTCTTGTAGTCTTTTAGTGAATGGTATCATGATTCATCCCATTTTCCAAATCAGAAACTTAGGCATTAGTTTTGCATCTTTGATTCTTCCATCTCTTTCAACTCTACCCAAACTACCCCCAACCATCCAATCAATCACCAAGTCATGATTCATGATGGTAGACTTGCAAATCTGATGTTGCTTGTAAAAAAGAAAAACAAAGGAGGAAAAACGGGACCTTTCACAATTGAGCCCTAGCTTCATCTTTTTCTACTTTTTATTTCCTTTCCCTATTGTCTGCTCAGACCTCTAAATTCTACCTATAACGTACTTCTTTCAGTTTCTTGACTCTTTTGATTCCTTTCTCCAAGCTTTTGCATGTGCTATTCCTTCAGCTTAGAAATCTCTCCCTCCATTCTCAACTCCATTTGACTTGGTTCACTTGTAGGAACCCTTCTCCAACTACTCTCTTCCAGGCCATTTGCTGGCCCCTCCTACCTCCTTGCTAATTCTCTAGACCTACCTTTCCCTACTTCACTCTTAATAAAACTCAAAGTCCTCTCATCATTAAAATAAAATCTCACCTACCTCTCCACTTTTCAGCCACTTTTTATTTCTCCTCTTTACAACAAAGCTTTACTTCTTCACCCCTCATTCAGTCTTCTTGGCCTACAAAGTTTTCTGCTTCCACCGCTTCATCAAAGAGTCAAAAATTTCCTAATTGCGAAATGCAATGGGCTCTTTTCAGTCCTGTTATCTCACTTCAATGTAGCAAAGGATATTTTTGAAACTTTTCTTTTTCCTTTGCTTCTTTGATAATAGTCTCTCACGGTTCTCATCTTACCTCCCTGAACAGTACCTTATCAATCTGTGAGGTCCTCTTCTGCTCACCCGAAAGTGTTGGCATGTCCCCAGGACTCTGTACAGGGCTTTTTATTCCTTCAATTTATAATTCCTTTTGGGCAATCTGAACCAGTTCTGCAACTTCAACAATCACCTACATGACTTTCAAATCTCTCATCTGTTCACATGTTCCTCTAAGCTCCAGATCCTTATAAATTCTGCCTACAGAACATCTCTCTCCGATGTTCCATAGGAAACTTCAAGTCACAGGATCTAAGAGGTGCCCATTATTATTCTCCCCTTCTGAATAGTACCTGACAAGTTAAACAAGGCAGACTTAGGGAAAATGCTGCATTTCTCCCTTGCCCTCATGCCTCACAATTAACCTGTAGCCAGATCCAGTCAAATCTCTTTCCTTTATGCTCCTACCAAATTCAAACTGATCTGCTGCCTTCATATTATAAAAGTCTTCTCGTTTCCAACCTTGCACCTTTCTAAATCATTCTCCACACTGCTTCCATATTAACATAAGACATATGTCATTCCTTGCTTAAAACACATCCTGGTTGCCTACAGGATGGAGCTGGAAATCTTTAGCATAGTAGATACAGAGACACCTCAATGGTTGCCTACCTCTGTCCAAGCATTCACTCGCATCCCGCAGGACATAGATCTAGCCATACTGAAATACTTGACACCTCCTCAACATGCTAAACTATTTCTTTCAGGCAGTTCCTTCTGTCTGCAATGTTCTTCCCTTCTTTTAGACTTTCATGTTTTCTTTACAAAGCCCTTTTTCACCGTTGTGGATGAAATTAACCGTTTCATCCTTTGTGCCCTAATGGCATCCCAATATATATGTAGTTATGACATCTACTTCATTTGATGACATTCGTCTTTCCTGATCTGGATTCAAATAGCAATTCGGCTACTTATTAGTTGCGTAAACCTCGGCAAAATAAGCATTCTGAGCTTATCTCATCAATGGAGACAAACAATTGTTATGAAGAACGAGAGCATTCTGCAAAGAAAACGTGTTCAGTACCTGACAACGATAGGTGCTTGAAAAAAAAAAAATGGTAGTATTGTACTATTACCTTTACGCCACTATAGACAAGCTTAAATAAAAGACCTTGAACAAATGAACTGTAAGGCACTAGATACTTTTGTTAAAACATACTAAATTCTAAAGTGATAATTAGACGTCTGAGGGACACAGAGAAACGAGGGAAGAAAGCTGAATTTGGAGGGGTAAAAGGTCTGTAGAGAGGTACAACAGTTGAGAGTAAGGTTTAATTTTTTTGTATACTCTAACCCCGATCCGGAACAACCTTTACCATCTATCTACCACTCTCTGTCCTCCTGGCAAACGCCTACTCTTTAAGAATCTGCGACAGCATCACTGCCACTCCGAATTAACTGCTGTCTCCTCTGAGTTCCCAGGGCCAATACTTTTGTGAATTACAGCCCAGGTCCCCCACAAACAGAGACTCCCACGGGCAGAGACCTAGCCCCTAGCCCTAGTACGTCCCTAGTACCGCCTGCTCTAAGAACGCCTTCGAAAAACGCTGGCGTAATAAATTTAAAACAAAATAAAACACATCACACAAAACACACACCTATTACACCAACACACATCAATCTCCACGGCCTGCGTAGAAAAATCCTCACAGGAACCGCGGCACGAATTCACCGCCAGACCCACGAGCCAGGTACACACCCCCACACCCGCGCCGGCACGCGGCTGGCGCCCCCGGGCTTGCGGGCCGCTAGCCTCCCCCGCCGCGGCGCGGCCTCCGGGCCACTTACAGGAAGTTCTCCATTGAGATGCGGACGATAGAGCCTTCCACGAAAGGCCCGGACGACTGCAGCGGCGGCGGCGGCGGGGCCGAATTCTTTCTCTTGCTCGGGACTTCCGACGAAGGGTCTCTCGGTAGAGCTCTCTTGGAAGCCAAGGGGGCTGGGGTCGACGTCCTCCTGGTCGGAGTCGCCATCCTGGCTTCCCACGCGCCCCGCAGCGGCTTCCGTTCCACCGACCTGCAGCCCCGGCGCCCCAGCGCCCGGCTCCCGCGCGAACTGCCCGGCGCGCGACACAACGCGCGAGCCCGCGCCGCGCCTGCGCAGTCCAGGTTCGGTGGCGTCAGCGGACCCGCCTCTCCCCGCCCTGTCCTGCAGCAACGCCTTGGGGTTGAGGGGGGAAATGCTAGCTGGGCGGAGTGCGGACCTCTCCGCGTGCGACAACGGCACTTTCTTCTCCGTGACTTTGGCATTTTTCAGCAGTGTTTGTTTTAAGCTCAGGAGATGTCAATTGCACTTAGTAATTTGAAAGCCAGTTTACTGCTTTCCGAGCCTCAGTCTCGAGAGGTGGCGGCGGAAGGAAGTTGCGGGTGGTCCCTGGGGCCCTCAGAGCCACCGAGGCAGGGGACATCAGACCCTACTTGCTCCGACACCTCCTAGGTGCTGGCCCGAGAGCTCTGAGGCACGCCCGTCTTTGGCTTTTCGTCTTCCCCTTTGGTTAAAGTCAGGTCCCTGTCTCAAAACAAACAACAACAACAACAAAACACGAAAAAGAAGCCCTTCCAAATAAATGGCTCTGAGCCCTTATCTCCCTTAAGGGATCGCGCCAGGCGCTCTCAAACTTGTGAAAAGACTACACTGCACAGATTATCGTCATTGTCTCTCCTCCCGCTCGCTCCCGAATTCTCTGGTAAAACTTCCTTGAGGGAGGTTTCTGAATGCCCGAGCTAGAATGAGCTGGCTTCATTAAAAGGGTGGTTCCACCTCAACCTGCTCACATTCATCTCTTTAGCCCTTTCTAAAGAGGAGGCAGCCTGAGGCCTGCATAGATAGATATTCATTCATTCAACTGGTTACCGATGTCTAACCCGCAAGAAGCTAGGGCCTGCCAAGGTGGCCTCCCTCCGAGCTTTCTAGTGTGGGAGACAGGAGAAGAACAAGTGAACAACTGTGAAATTAAATAAGTCAAACTAAAAGCTGTTGGAACTTTAAATTATTCTGAGCCTTGAGAGGAATGTGGTTATGCGGCCTGAGTCAAGGGGCATGTAGCTGCAATTTCTGCTTTTTTTTCCCCCTTGTAAATAATTAGGAAGACTAAATGGGCCAGAAATAAGACCCCCTCACATCACTAACCATCCTCACAGAGAAATAAAGTAATCTTTCTAGGAATGTAGCAATCTGCAACCAAATATGGAAAATTTGTGATCCTGTTAAAACTTCTCTGTTTCTGCCTGTACAAATGAAACCTTAGCCTCGCTTTGGAAGGCTGCCCCATTCGTTTGGAGTCAGTCTTTTCCACGTGGCTATCCTCAAGCTTTGAGCTGGAATTAAACTCTATACTTAATCATATTTTCTGAATCTCATTATTTAAGGTTGACACAACAAATGATAAGGATAATTTCAGACTGTTACAGGTGTTAATGGGATAATAAAACAGAATGAATATGATGGCAGGGAGGCACAGAAGGCCTGTCAGAGGAGGTGATGTTTGAGCTAAACCCTGAAGGACAAGAAGGAGCCACATGTGTGAAGATCTGAGAAAAGAGCCTTCTACGCAAAGGGAACACTAAAGACAAAAGCTCTGAGATGGTGACAATGTGGGAAGGCCACTGTGGCAGCAGAGTAGTGAACAAGGTTGCATAGCAGAGCCTTGTCCATCATGGCAGAGTCTGAATTTTATTTTTAAAGCAATGGGAAGCCATTGGATAGTTTTAAGCCAGAGAGGGACATGATCTGATTAAAGTTTTAAAATGATCATTCTGGTTGCCATGCGGACAATGGATTAGAGGGGTCAGACATGGAAGTGGGAGGCCATTTAGAAAGCCATTGCAGTAGAGCCCTGATTCCTGACATTTAGACCAAAAGCTGCTTTTCCAGATCCTTGCTTCTTCCTCTCACACAAATGCAATCTGCTCTCTCTAAAAGTTATAACCAAAGAGAATAGAATAAGTAAAAATCATATGCACTTGTCATGGTTACTAGAAATTTTCTAAAAATGCAAATTAAAATAACAATTTTTAAACTGTTCAAGTGGCAGGCAGTAATGAAAAAACTCAGTGCTTAAGAGGATACAATTCAGTCCTTTTCTGCATTGCTAATATAATTTTTTATAAGTAATTTGGTACTCTGCTTCAAGAACTTTAGAAGAGTCAAGTTCTTTGAAGAAGTAATTACATTGGGGGAAATCTATCCTAATGAACAAATAAGAATATAGGCATTAGTAATGGGAGTTAAGCGCAGGGAACCAGTCTTATCATTTTTCTACCATGATCAGTCTTTAGTGAACTAATCAAATTGTGTTTCTAAACTTGAAAGCTGAGGATGAGCCAGCCTCTGAACTTGTGATGACTCCACAAATGCTGACACACTATGAATTCTAAACAGCTAGCCAGTCATACTGTAACACCATCCTTTAAAAAGGGAAATGGTTTTACTTCTAATTACAAAAGCAACGCATGTTAAGTGCAGAAATTTTGGGAAACACACAGAAAAAAATATATACACAAAGGGAAAACTTAGTCATAATTCCTCTACTCAGACTAATCAATGTTAAAATTTTGGTGTCTGTTTTGACATCTTTTTTCCTTGTGTACGCTATGTATTGGCTTGTTCCTTTTTTTCCAAAAAAGGATGATATTGCACAAATTGTATTATATGTACTATTATTTAACCTTCTTTCCCCCACTTAACATATTATGAATAACTTTACATGTTGTTAAATATTTCTCCGTGATATAATTTTAAGTAGCTATGTAGTATTCCATTACATAGATGTACCACTATTGATTTTAATAGTTCTTTTTTGTTGGGCTTCACATGACTGGAAGTTAGCATGAACCAAAAATACTCTGGCAGACTATACTAGCTCAGTTCTTTCTAACATTCTTTAAAAGTTTTATGTACCCATAACAGTATACATATTTATCTTGCTACATCTGGATTCTTTAATTCCACTGGTGAAAACTGTCTTGAAAGGGGTGATATTAAAAAGGCAGAGAGAGGTCTTTGGAAATAGAATATCAATTAACCAGAATCTGATGCTAAGGAATGAGAGCTACAACAGCTAATCCTAAACACTTCCCAGGGTTTAAAGTCAATCAGCAGCTAATTTCATCACTCCCCCCTTGCTGGCTAATGGGTGTGGCAAAACAATTGTAGTTAATTTTCTACTGACCAAGGAGTATTGACCAGGGCCATTTTGAGTGACAGCCTTCCAATTCTTCAGGAACTTTAAAAACTGACACAAATAAAAAACTAGCAGAAACAGGTAGTGTCAAGGTTTATAAATATGTTTCACCTTACAATCAGAATACCATTGTCTTAATCTGTTTGGGCTGTGCTAACAAAATATCATAGACTGCGTAGCTTATGAGCAACAGAAATTTATTTCTCACAGTTTTAGAGGCTGAGAAGTCCAAGATCAAGGCATCAGCAGATTCGGTGTCTGGTGGAGGCCTGCTTCCTCATAGACAGTACCTTCTCACTGTGTCCTCACATGGCGGAAGCAAAGAACTCTGGTCTCTTTAGCCTTTTATAATGGCACTAATCTCATTCATGAGGGCTCCATCCTCCTGGCCTAATCACCTCCCAAAGGCCCCACCTCCTACAAGCATCACATTGGGGGTTAGGATTCAACATACAAATTTTGGGGGGACACAGACATTCAGACCCTAGCAACCATCCTCTCTGTTCTCTTTCTTGGCTTCACTTCAAGGCCTTGCTATTGGTGCCACAATAGTAAGAAGGTGAGGAAAGATGCACAGAATAGAACTCCGTTGGGATCATCTTTGACAGGGACAGTTTACTATTCCTCTGCTAACAAAAACCCTCACAAGTTCACAGGAACATCATTTCTGGTTTGTATCACAAGTAGGGGAAAATTACTTTTGCTTTTGGTAAGTTCATAAAGTAGCAAAGTGAATCCTCACGGCCTGAAATGAAGAAGTCAGATGCTAAAAACCTAAGTCCTTGGTACCTGGGAACAAATCCCATACCATCCCCCACCCTCACCTCCCACACACTTTCTAATCAACCCAGTTAAAAGAACTGATGGGAAAGATCTAGGAAGGGATTAGGGGTTCTGAGGAAAACCAATGCCCTTCCCCAGGGGAACTAAAACCCCA